>JARQOD010001120.1:31735-90329 GCA_033576555.1 Oophaga sylvatica | reverse complement strand
CCTTGACCCTGGGCTTCAACAGCGCCAGTTGCTGCTCAGAAGTGTTGATGCACAGATGAAAACAATCGCTGATGTGTTTGTGGGTTCAGTAACGCCTGCTGTTCCCCTGCTGTGTGTCTGCAAAAATTACTGCTGCTAACTACAACTTCAACTTCAAACGTCTCATACTAGGCCTCTGCCTACACCCTCCTTGACCCTGGGCTTCAACAGCGCCAGTTGCTGCTCAGAAGTGTTAGATGCACAGATGAAAACAATCGCTGATGTGTTTGTGGGGTTCAGTAACGCCTGCTGTTCCCTGCTGTGTGTCTGGCAAAAATTACTGCTGCTAACTACAACTTCAACTTCAAACGTCTCATACTAGGCCTCTGCCTACACCCTCCTTGACCCTGGGCTTCAACACGCCAGTTGCTGCTCAGAAGTGTTAGATGCACAGATGAAAACAATCGCTGATGTGTTTGTGGGGTTCAGTAACGCCTGCTGTTCCCCTGCTGTGTGTCCGGCAAAAATTACTGCTAGCTACCTAATCATGGTGAAAAAAACCTGACATCTCAAAGTGTCTAGTGCTACACATAGATATGAGGCTACACCCTGATTTCTAAGCTGTAAACATTTGAAACGTCAACTTTCAAACCATAAAATGATTAGTCTTTGTCACAAATCTGTAACAAAATAAATGTGACATATTATTACAGATATGCACATGTCGAAAACAAATGCAAACACAAAATCCTACTTATGCTATAGGATACTGATGGTCAACCTTGTCACTCCATAGCTTAGACAAATCCAACTCACATCATGATGACTCCAATGCTGCAATGTTGGAAGTGCATAATGTGGGTTGAACTTTGACAACTGCTGCAGTGCGAAGGTTATACTTCAGTGTTCTTGCCTTTGAAATAAAAGCATACAAGTAAATATAATAATCCAATGTTGATTAAGGGACGTGATGTACACGTGTAATATTGTGCAAACAATGCATGTAGGAATAGTCCTCTTCAACATTACTTATATTTGTGTCATTTTAAAAAATACATATTTGATTAGAAAGTTAACAGCCCATATCATAAAGGTCCTTCATGTAAACATGATAATCGCTTACAAAAATCATGCATTACCTTGGTAAAGTCAATAGTGCATAGTCACAATAGCAAAATATATACCTGTAAGTGGTGCTGAAAGAACGACAACTGATAGAATACGTGAATGATATATATTTATCAGACTGAATAGCGACATCTGTACAATGTCGATATAATACTGTACCTTAACAAAACAGCTGTGTCACACCTCACACTCGTTTTTCTTGTAGCTTGTTATGTAATAGGGCACATGCGTGTATGTTTCATCATAGGTGCATGTTTACTGAGTAAAGCAGTCATGACAACGCCTTTGTGTTGTCGGTACGCTTGCGATGATGAACGACGCGCACCGTGAATGTTAGTCTGCGTCATAAGACGTACAGACGCTCCAATACCCAACGCGTCACAGCAGGAAGCCAGTCTGTGCGTCCAAACAGAGGCGCAACCATACATGCACGTAACCTTTTATAAAGCTAGATAAAAAAAAGGATGTAGTAGTAACGCACACTTTATTGAGGTACAGTATTACATCGCCATTCACCATCTGTGGCTATGCAGTCTCATCTATATATACCTTATCTATCCGTTGTCATGCTTGCAAGTCCACAGTCAGGCATAAATATCTGTTTTCACTCTGCACTATGCACTTTTTAAATTTTCGTTTTGTTAATATAAATGATTGGCACATATTATCAGTATTACATGATGGAAATTTTAGATATTTTTTAAAAAATTGTAGTTATATTATTCACCAAATGTAAAGTTTTATGAATGTCAAAGAAAACTTGTAATGCTGATTATGTTTTTAAGTCAGCCATTCATTGTCTACACAATAAAAATGGTGTACATACTGTTACTTACCATCATTAATGGATTCTGATGTGTACTTTTATGCTTTTATTTTAAACCGTATAGCAGATTATTTAACCTATTTTAATTGTGGTTTGCATTGCTTTTCAACATGTTAATGTATGCGTTTATGTTTGTAAATTTTTAATTTACATATATTTTTTTAAGTTAAATCATCATCTTATGGTACTAAAGTTTATATTTCTCTTGTTTGGAGTATAGACATTTTTAATTGACACGTAACAAGGAAAATACTTGATATAGTATTTAAACATCCTTCTTATCCCTGGGCTACAACACCGCCAGTTGTAGCTCGGAAGTGCTGTTAGCACAGTCTACACTTGCTCCTGTGTTACTGGGGTTCAGTAATGTCAGCTGTTCCCCTGCTGTGTGAACGGCAAAAAGTCCTGCTGCCTCCACTCTGTTCTCTTCTCATCCCTGGGCTACAACACCGCCAGTTGTAGCTCGGAAGTGCTGTTAGCACAGTCTACACTTGCTCCTGTGTTACTGGGGTTCAGTAATGTCAGCTGTTCCCTGCTGTGTGAACGGCAAAAAGTCCTGCTGCCTCCACCATGTTCTCTTCTCATCCCTGGGCTACAATACCGCCAGTTGTAGCTCGGAAGTGCTGTTAGCACAGTCTACACTTGCTCCTGTGTTACTAGGGTTCAGTAATGTCAGCTGTTCCCCTGCTGTGTGAACGGCAAAAAGTCCTGCTGCCTCCACCCTGTTCTCTTCTCATCCCTGGGCTACAACATCGCCAGTTGTAGCTCGGAAGTGCTGTTAGCACAGTGAACACTTGCTCCTGTGTTACTGGGGTTCAGTAATGTCAGCTGTTCCCCTGCTGTGTGAACGGCAAAAAGTCCTGCTGCCTCCACCCTGTTCTCTTCTCATCCCTGGGCTACAACACCGCCAGTTGTAGCTCGGAAGTGCTGTTAGCACAGTCTACACTTGCTCCTGTGTTACTGGGGTTCAGTAATGTCAGCTGTTCCCCTGCTGTGTGAACGGCAAAAAGTCCTGCTGCCTCCACCCTGTTCTCTTCTCATCCCTGGGCTACAACACCGCCAGTTGTAGCTCGGAAGTGCTGTTAGCACAGTCTACACTTGCTCCTGTGTTACTGGGGTTCAGTAATGTCAGCTGTTCCCCTGCTGTGTGAACGGCAAAAAGTCCTGCTGCCTCCACCCTGTTCTCTTCTCATCCCTGGGCTACAACACCGCCAGTTGTTGCTCGGAAGTGCTGTTAGCACAGTGAACACTTGCTCCTGTGTTACTGGGTTCAGTAATGTCAGCTGTTCCCCTGCTGTGTGAACGGCAAAAAGTCCTGCTGCCTCCACCATGTTCTCTTCTCATCCCTGGGCTACAACACCGCCAGTTGTTGCTCGAAGTGCTGTTAGCACAGTGAACACTTGCTCCTGTGTTACTGGGTTCAGTAATGTCAGCTGTTCCCCTGCTGTGTGAACGGCAAAAAGTCCTGCTGCCTCCACCATGTTCTCTTCTCATCCCTGGGCTACAACACCGCCAGTTGTAGCTCGGAAGTGCTGTTAGCACAGTCTACACTTGCTCCTGTGTTACTGGGGTTCAGTAATTCAGCTGTTCCCCTGCGTGTGAACGGCAAAAAGTCCTGCTGCCTCCACCCTGTTCTCTTCTCATCCCTGGGCTACAACACCGCCAGTTGTTGCTCGGAAGTGCTGTTAGCACAGTGAACACTTGCTCCTGTGTTACTGGGGTTCAGTAATGTCAGCTGTTCCCCTGCTGTGTGAACGGCAAAAAGTCCTGCTGCCTCCACCATGTTCTCTTCTCATCCCTGGGCTACAACACCGCCAGTTGTAGCTCGGAAGTGCTGTTAGCACAGTGTAACACTTGCTCCTGTGTTACTGGGTTCAGTAATGTCAGCTGTTCCCCTGCTGTGTGAACGGCAAAAAGTCCTGCTGCCTCCACCATGTTCCTTCTCATCCCTGGGCTACAACACCGCCAGTTGTAGCTCGGAAGTGCTGTTAGCACAGTCTAACACTTGCTCCTGTGTTACTGGGGTTCAGTAATGTCAGCTGTTCCCCTGCTGTGTGAACGGCAAAAAGTCCTGCTGCCTCCACCATGTTCTCTTCTCATCCCTGGGCTACAACAACCGCCAGTTGTAGCTCGGAAGTGCTGTTAGCACAGTGAACACTTGCTCCTGTGTTACTGGGGTTCAGTAATGTCAGCTGTTCCCCTGCTGTGTGAACGGCAAAAAGTCCTGCTGCCTCCACCATGTTCTCTTCTCATCCCTGGGCTACAACACCGCCAGTTGTTGCTTCGGAAGTGCTGTTAGCACAGTGAACACTTGCTCCTGTGTTACTGGGGTTCAGTAATGTCAGCTGTTCCCCTGCTGTGTGAACGGCAAAAAGTCCTGCTGCCTCCACCATGTTCTCTTCTCATCCCTGGGCTACAACACCGCCAGTTGTTGCTCGGAAGTGCTGTTAGCACAGTCTACACTTGCTCCTGTGTTACTGGGGTTCAGTAATGTCAGCTGTTCCCCTGCTGTGTGAACGGCAAAAAGTCCTGCTGCCTCCACCATGTTCTCTTCTCATCCCTGGGCTACAACACCGCCAGTTGTAGCTCGGAAGTGCTGTTAGCACAGTCTACACTTGCTCCTGTGTTACTGGGGTTCAGTAATGTCAGCTGTTCCCCTGCTGTGTGAACGGCAAAAGTCCTGCTGCCTCCACCATGTTCTCTTCTCATCCTGGGCTACAACACCGCCAGTTGTTGCTCGGAAGTGCTGTTAGCACAGTGAACACTTGCTCCTGTGTTACTGGGGTTCAGTAATGTCAGCTGTTCCCCTGCTGTGTGAACGGCAAAAAGTCCTGCTGCCTCCACCATGTTCTCTTCTCATCCCTGGGCTACAACACGCCAGTTGTAGCTCGGAAGTGCTGTTAGCACAGTCTACACTTGCTCCTGTGTTACTGGGGTTCAGTAATGTCAGCTGTTCCCCTGCTGTGTGAACGGCAAAAAGTCCTGCTGCCTCCACCCTGTTCTCTTCTCATCCCTGGGCTACAACACCGCCAGTTGTAGCTCAGAAGTGCTGTTAGCACAGTGAACACTTGCTCCTGTGTTACTGGGGTTCAGTAATGTCAGCTGTTCCCCTGCTGTGTGAACGGCAAAAAGTCCTGCTGCCTCCATTTTGTTCTCTTCTCATCCCTGGGCTACAACACCGCCAGTTGTAGCTCGGAAGTGCTGTTAGCACAGTCTACACTTGCTCCTGTGTTACTGGGGTTCAGTAATGTCAGCTGTTCCCCTGCTGTGTGAACGGCAAAAAGTCCTGCTGCCTCCACCCTGTTCTCTTCTCATCCCTGGGCTACAACACCGCCAGTTGTTGCTCGGAAGTGTCATTGGCACGGGTACTCACTCCTGCCCAGACTGGTTACAGCACGCCATCTGTTTCCTCTCAGTGTAAACGTCACTTAGCTTCCAATAAGTTGTCCTGTCGTGTTGCGGTCGGGTTAGCCGACTCTATGGTGCTTGGAGTTTAGGTGCTTCCTATGTGTGCTGCAGGATATGCAAATAAAGGCTGTTTCCGTTGTGACAATAGGACAATCACCCACTGTAGTACTGTGGGATTCGGTAACTGCGGCCGGCTCGCGGCCTGTCATCTTAAATTTCCATGGGTACCTTCTGCTACCCGTCCGGGTTCCAGTACCGTCAGCTGGTTCTCCGCAGTGCCTTTGGCCTAGGTGCCTCCATCTCAGTATCCGAGTTCCAGCAACGTCTGCTGGTCCTTGGTAGTGCTTTGGAGCACAGGTACCTCCTGCTTAGTAACCGTGTCCCAGTAACGTCAGCTGGTCCTCGGTTGTGCCATTGGCTCTTTTCTTCTGCTGCCCCTCCGGGTTCCAGCACAGTCAGCTGGTCCTCGTTACTTGCATTGGCTCTTGTACCTTCTGCTACCCGTCCGGGTTCCAGTACCGTCAGCTGGTTCTCCGCAGTGCCTTTGGCCTAGGTGCCTCCATCTCGGTATCCGAGTTCCAGCAACGTCTGCTGGTCCTTGGTAGTGCTTTGGAGCACAGGTACCTCCTGCTTAGTAACCGTGTCCCAGTAACGTCAGCTGGTCCTCGGTTGTGCCATTGGCTCTTTTCCTTCTGCTGCCCCTCCGGGTTCCAGCACAGTCAGCTGGTCCTCGTTACTTGCATTGACTCTTGTACCTTCTGCTACATTTACAAATTGAAGATTTTTTCAATGCTTTTTTGGGTAATCACTCTGGATCTCCAACAATGAAGACGACGACCCTGATGACCACCCCGAAGAAGATGACGACCACAAGGACAACGAGCATCAAGCCAACCAGCCTAAACACCATCACAAAGAAGAAATAAAAGATTACCAAACAGGACTAAGAAGGTTAAGACAAACTGCAAGATACAGAACAAGAGACTTAAGAACAATAAGCAGAAGATCAAAAAGCAGATGAACATGAAGTATAAGACCAAAATGAAGAGCAAAATATATGCTCTAAATTCTAAGCAGAAGAAGACTAAGCAGTGTATGGGGGTGAGTCCGTTCCTCCTCGTGGTGCCCCTGGAAAATGCCTGCTGCTGCAGGCTAAACTGAACACGGACAAATACTGTTGTAATTTAAATCTTTTGTGACAGCAAGAACGGAAGAATGAAAAATTCATACTTTGACAGATTACAAGTACAGGATTCTCTGTCACAAATAAGAATATGATGAAGTAGATGAAGTACAATATGAATAAGAATAATAGTTTAATAAGAAGAATATGAGTAATGTTAACAAAAAGATGAATAGCAAGAAGTTTAAGAAGAAGATAAAGAAGGTGAAGATGAAGAATAATTTGATGAAAAAGATGATGCTGCTGAAGATTATGAAGGAGAAAGTGTGTGAAAAGTTAAAAAGGTGAAGAGCATGGAAGTTGTGAAATATACATATTTGCCAAAATAGAAAAAACGTTAACAACATTGTCAATTTATTCGTCAATCCGAACATCTTTAAAAAAAATATATATATATATGCTATTCCATTTGATTGGGTTAAACATCTATGCCTTTAATGTCTCCTCAACCTTCCCCAATACATTCTACATTACTCTTTGTTGTTTTCCTTCATGTACAATTAACCAACAAGGCAAGAATGGGTTTTTTTTAATTCCGATATTTTGTTCCCATAGACTTACATGGGACTTCCGGTATCGGTATCGGGTATCGCCGATATTTTAATGGTATCGGCGATACCATTCCGATTCCGATACTTTTGGATATCGGAAAGTATCGCTCAACCCTACTGAGGAGGTCTCCAAGTCGTTCTCTTCCATCAAGTCACATTTTGCCACTGCTCCCATATTACATCGCCCTGATGTTGATAAGCCGTTTGTTTTAGAGGTGGACACCTCTTCTGTTGGTGCTGGAGCAGTCCTTTATGAAAAGGATGCTCAAGGTAGGAAGCATCCCTGCTTCTTCTTTTCTAAGAGCTTGACACCAGCAGAGAGGAATTATTCCATCGGGGACAGGGAGTTGCTGGCTATGAAGTTGGCCTTCTCTGAGTGGAGACATCTTCTGGAGGGGGCACGTTTTCCCTTCCAAGTCTTCACCGACCACAAAAACTTGGTATATTTGCAAACGGCTCAGCGGCTAAATTCTCGCAAGGCCAGATGGTCCCTATTCTTCTCTCGGTTCCACTTCACCCTCCATTTTCTCTTCGGTGAGAAGAATGTTCGGACCGACGTTCTCTCTCGCTCCTTAGTGTCATCAGAGGAGGTGGATGAGGAGCCTCGGCTTATTGTCCCCGAAGAAAGCCTGAGAACTGTAGCCCCGGTTTCGCTAGAGTCTGTGCCTCCGGGCAAGACTTTTGTGCCCACTAATTTGCGACCGCAGGTACTCTCTTTGGCACACTCGTCCAGGGTGGGTGGACACTTTTGGGGCAAAGAGGACAACTGAGTTATTGGCGCGGACATACTGGTGGCCACATATGGTCCGTGACGTCAGGGAGTATGTTCAGGCGTGTGTCTCCTGCGCCAGGAACAAGTCCCCTCAACAACGGCCAGCTGGGTTACTTTTTCCTTTGCCGGTGGCAGACAGGCCCTGGGAGATGGTCGGATGGACTTTGTGGTGGGCTTACCCAAGTCTCGGGGTTGCACTATCATTTGGGTGATCACCGACCACTTCTCCAAAATGGTGCACTTAGTGCCGCTGCCACGGTTACCTTCTGCACGGGCCTTGGCAGCATTGTTTATTAGACACATCTTCCGTCTACACGGTATGCCAGACAAGATTGTCAGTGATCGAGGTCCCCAATTTGCATCTAGGTTCTGGAGAGAGTTGTGTCATCTACTCTGCATTGAGTTGAACCTCTCCTCTGCATATCATCCAGAGACGAAAGGGTTGGTAGAGAGGGCCAACCAGACCTTGGTCACCTACTTGCGACATTTTGTCTCTGCCAGGCAGGATGACTGGGCATCCTTGCTCCTGTGGGCGGAGTTCGCGCTAAACAATGCTGTGGCTGACTCCACCGGACAGACCCCATTCCTCTTAAATTACGGCCAGCATCCGCGGGTACCAGTGCCCATGCCCGTGACTTCCGCCAACTCCAGGGTGGCAGACTGGGCTGTGGAAGCACGGGACATATGGGACCGCACCCAGGATGCCATTCAGGCTTCCAAGGAAAGGATGAGGTCTTCTGCCGATGCCCATCGGCATCCCGCTCCTACATTTGCTCCAGGCGACCTAGTGTGGCTCTCCGCCCGAAAAATCATTCTACGGGTGGAATCCACTAAGTTGGCACCCCGCTATTTGGGTCCCTTCAAGGTTCTCGAGCAGGTGAACCTTGTGGTTTACCGTTTGGCCCTTCCGCCTCGCCTTGGTATCTCCGACACCTTCCATGTGTCCCTCCTAAAATCCGTGGTCATCTCCTGTTTGCGTGAGTCATCTGCCAGGACGTCGAGTTCAGACGACTACTAGGTGAATGCCATTGTGGGGTGCAAGGTGGTACGGGGCAAAACATTTTTTTAGGTGGATTGGAGGGGTTATGGGCCTGAGGATAGGTCCTGGGAGCCTGCCGAGCATGTTCATGCTCCGCAGCTCATCGCTGCTTTTGAGCGTAGCGAGGTCCAGAGAAGGGGGGCCCTAAGAGAGGGGGTAATGTTAGGGGTCGAGTTCCCGCTTCTGCACAAGGGGAATATCGAGCCATCCCGGCTGGGGTCTCCCATTCGTCACCGGCCGCAGTGGACTCTGCTCAGCTTAGACGTCGGTCCCAGCATCTCGCCCAGTCTAACAGTGTGCAGAGGATTACTGCTGCATTTCCAGGCTCTGCTATTGTCGCCAGTACTGGTTAGCGGCGAGCAGACGTCTTTAGGACAAAGTCCTTGTTTTCCCCTTCTGAGCATGCCCAGGGTGAGATTTCTCATTGGAGATCAGGGGTCACATGCTCAGGTACTGCAGCGGCTCCTTTGGTCCGCCAGGAAGGTCCTGTGACTACTAGTGTTCTGGAACGGTTTCATTGGTCCTTGTTTCTGGCAGGTCCTGAAGCTGTTGCTATAAAAGGGTGGCATGGCTGCTCTAGTGTCAATCTTTATATGCTATGCGCCAGTGTGGTCATGCGTGTGTGTGGTTAGGGCCCGGCTGAAATAAGCCCCTAGAATACCGACTTAATCGGTGAGGAGTTTGGTATGCTAGCTGGTCAGGGTCGGTGTTCTAGATGCCCTAAATTACCGGCATAACCGGTGAAGAGTTTTATTGCCGTATTCAGGGTCTGGCGTTCAGACGCCATAGATTGCGGGTGACTCCCACGAGGACATTAGCGCATGATCACGTTCTATGTTCGCTTAGCAGTTAACTGTGTACCTGGGTGCCTGACAGGACACAGAAGTTTGTCTCAGCGGCTCTGTGACGTAACAGGGTTCGCTTTCAACGCTAGACAGCGCCCTAGCGTGTTTATTTTGCGACTCAGTTGTGTTAAGTGAATTCGCACACATCGCCATATAGCTCTGCGGCACTCCTTCTAGCGGCTCTGTGGATTAACAGAGTTCGCACATATTGCCACAGCGCGTTACGGCGTTTATTTTGTCGACTCTGCGGGATAACAGAGTTCGCTTCTTGCGCTATTTTACTAGCAGCAGGCTCTGCCTGCACGGTGGACCCCGGGCTGCGAACGCACCTCTCCACATCATATATTTGGTGCGTTCCGCAGACCCTAGCACCGTCACTTGGCGATCGCAATGGCGTCTCATGTCTTTGCGTGGCAGGGGCACCATGTTGGGAAGCATCACTTTGCGATCGCAGTGGCGTCTTGAGTCGGATTTGAGCATGCAAGTGCGACACAGGGTTCCCTGGTTAAATTTTACCATTACCTCCAAAGAAATCCCCACTGCCCAGGACCTGTTGGCATCGCACAGGCGGCTGATGTCATCGATAACCGCAACTATGGCAGTTATGCATGACCGTCGAGCTGATGCTGGAGAGGTTTGTGGCTGGCCTCCAAAGGGGGGGCAGTCAATAATTTCTCTTTTATTTTTGTAGAAGTTAAATATAATGTTAAAGTTTAGAACCTTTGCAGTGTGAACTTTTTTACAAAGGCCCAAATACATCAATTAAAACGAAAACACCGCAAAAAACTGAAAAACATTATAAAAACACTTCTTGCAAATTTAGAAACAAAATTAAAAAATGCACAATAGAAAACACACCCATTATATCTGGGCATCTTGAGCTTGAGTTACGCACTGACCATCATTAATATTAATCCTTGATCCCAATTACTACAATCATTATCCTTCTCTCCATTATTTTTCCTTCCACCCATAACTCCCACCTCCCCAAACACACCCCTCATTTTGCCTTATCCTCATTACTCCCCTCCCCACATCTCACCCATCATTAGCCCTTCTCCCATATTGGTCAAATAATTGAAAGAACACGAAGGCATTTTTAAAATAAACATTTTTTTATTAACAGAAAGTTATAAAAAGCCTAAACTAAAAAATTTTCAAATGCAAACTATATCTGATGCTGCCAACTCACTGCACCAGGCCCGTTTAAGCAATGGCAGTACTTGTTTCGGCATGCCTTCGCATCGTCCTTGCTCCTGCCTTGATTGACAGGTTGAAGGCCTGCAATAGTGGGATCATTCTCATGCCATTCTCCGAGCACCACGTCACCATTGCTGTCCGAGTCCATGAAGCCTGGCCGACTGTAAGCAACAGCATCACGTTTTCGAAGAAAATTGTGCAGCATGCAATATGCCAACACCACAGGGTTTATTGATTCCAGCTTCATATTAATAGGACTGTTGTAAACCCTGAAGCTGTTGGCCATTATGCCGAAGGCATTCTCAACAACGCGCCGTGCCATTGACAGTCTGTAGTTCAAAATACACCTTTCCTCTGACAAAGTCTTTTGTGGGTACAGTATAACAAGATGCCCATGAAGGGGGAAGGCTTCATCGCCCACAAAAACAAAGTTAAGGTTGGCGGTGGTGTCCATGTTGGTTGGCAAGTGCAGTTCATTACAGGTCCTTCTCAAAAAATTAGCATATAGTGCTAAATTTCATTATTTTACATAATGTAATGATTACAATTAAACTTTCATATATTTTAGATTCATTACACACCAACTGAAATTTGTCAGGTCTTTTATTGTTTTAACCCCTTCACCCCCAAGGGTGGTTTGCACGTTAATGACCGGGCCAATTTTTACAATTCTGACCACTGTCTCTTTATGAGGTTATAACTCTGGAACGCTTCAACGGATCTTCGCAATTCTGAGATTGTTTTCTCGTGACATATTGTACTTCACGTCAGTGGTAAAATTTCTTCCATATAACTTGCGTTTATTTTTGAAAAAAACGCAAATATGGCGAAAATTTTGAAAATTTAGCAATTTTCAAACTTTGAATTTTTATTCCCTTAAAACAGAGAAATATGCCACACAAAATAGTTAATAAATAACATTTCCCACATGTCTACTTTACATCAGCACAATTTTGGAACCAAATTTTTTTTTCTTAGGAAATTATAAGGGTTAAAAGTTGACCAGCGATTTCTCATTTTTACAACAAAATTTACAAAGTCATTTTTTTTAGGGACCACCTCATATTTGAAGTCAATTTGAGGGGTCTATATAGCAGAAAATACCCAAAAGTGACACCATTCTAAAAACTGCACCCCTCAAGGTACTCAAAACCACATTCAAGAAGTTTATTAACCTTTCAGGTGCTTCACAGGAGCTGAAGCAACGTGGAAGGAAAAAATGAATATTTAACTTTTTAGCCACAAAAATGATCTATTACAAACTTTTTTTTATTTTCACAAGGGTAAAAGGAGAAAATGGACAGATAAGGTTGTTGTGCAATTTCTCCTGAGTACGCCAATAGCCAATATGTGGAGGAAAACCACTGTTTGGGCACATGGCAGAGCTCGTAAGGGAAGGAGTGCCGTTTGATTTTTTCAAACTAAAATTGGCTGGAATTGAGATTGGACGCCATGTCGTGTTTGGTGAGCCCCTGATGTGCTTAAACAGTGGAAACCCCCCACAAGTGACACCATTTTGGAAACTAGACCCCTAAGGAACTTATCTAGATCTGTTGTGAGCACATTGAACCCCCAAGTGTTTCACAAAAGTTTATAATGCCTGGGTCTGAAAAATAAAAAAAACAATTTTCCACAAAAATGATTTTTTAGTCCCAAATTTTTGATTTTTCCCAAGGAAATTGGACCCCAAAAGTTGTTGTCCAATTTGTCCTGAGTACGCTGATACCCCATATGTGGGGGGGGAAATTGTTTGGGCGCACGACAGGGCTAGGAAAGGAAGTAGTAACGTTTTGGAATTCAGACGTTGATGGGGGTCATGTTCTGTTTGCAGTGCCCCAGATGTGCCTAAACAGTGGAAACCCCCCACAAGTGACCCCGTTTGGGAAACTAGACCCCCTAAGGAGCTTATCTAGATCTTTGGTGAGCACTTTGAACCCCCAAGTGCTTCACACAAGTTTATAACGTAGAGCCGTAAAATTAAAAAATCATATTTTTTCCACAAAAATGATCTTTTCACCCCAATTTTTAATTTCCCAAGGGTAACAAGACTCCAAAAGTTATTGTGCAATTTGTCCTGAGTACGCTGATACCCCATATGTGGGGGTAAACCACTGTTTAGGTGCATTGCAGAGTTTGGAAGGGAAGGAGCGCCGTTCGACTTTTTCAACACAGAATTGGCTGGATGCCATGTCGTGTTTGGAGAGCTCCTGATCTGCCTAAACAGTGGAAACCCCCAACAAATGACACCATTTTGGAAACTAGACACCTCAAGGAACTTATCTAGATGTGTGGTGAGCACTTTGAACCCCGAAGTGCTTCACAGAAGTTTATAACGTACAGCTGTAAAATAAAAATCTTTTTTTTTTTTTTACAAAAATGATTTTTTCGTCCCCAATATTTTATTTTCACAAGAGTAACAGGAGAAATTGGACCCCAAAAGTTGTTGTCCAATTTGTCCTGAGTACGCTGATACCCAATATGTTGGAGTAAACTACTGTATGGGTGCACGTCGTGGATCGGAAGGGAAGTAGTGACATTTTGGATTACAGACTTTGATGGAATGGTCTGGGGGCGTCATGTCGCATTTGGAGAGCCCCTGATGCGCCTAAACAGTGGAAATCCCCACAAGTTACCCCATTTTGGAAAATAGACCCACAAGGAACTTATCTAGATGTGTGGTGAGCACTTTGAACCCCGAAGTGCTTCACAGAAGTTTATAACGTACAGCCGTAAAAATAAAAAAAATCCTTTTTTTTTTTTACAAAAATGATTTTTTCGCCCCCAATATTTTATTTTCACAAGGGTAACAGGAGAAATTGGACCCCAAAAGTTGTTGTCCAATTTGTCCTGAGTACGCTGATACCCAATATGTTGGAGAAAACTACTGTATGGGAACACGTCAGGGCTCGGAAGGGAAGTAGTGACGTTTTGGATTGCAGACTTTGATGGAATGGTCTGGGGGTGTCATGTCGCATTTGGAGAGCCCCTGGTGCACCTAAACAGTGGAAACCCCCCACAAGTGACCCCATTTTGGAAAATAGACCCCACAAGGAACTTATCTAGATGTGTGGTGAGCACTTTGAACCCCGAAGTGCTTCACAGAAGTTTATAACGTACAGCCGTAAAAATAAAAAATCCTTTTTTTTTTTTTACAAAAATGATTTTTTCGCCCCCAATATTTTATTTTCACAAGGGTAACAGGAGAAATTGGACCCCAAAAGTTGTTGTCCAATTTGTCCTGAGTACGCTGATACCCAATATGTTGGAGAAAACTACTGTATGGGAACACGTCAGGGCTCGGAAGGGAAGTAGTGACGTTTTGGATTGCAGACTTTGATGGAATGGTCTGGGGGTGTCATGTCGCATTTGGAGAGCCCCTGGTGCACCTAAACAGTGGAAACCCCCCACAAGTGACCCCATTTTGGAAAATAGACCCCACAAGGAACTTATCTAGATGTGTGGTGAGCACTTTGAACCCCGAAGTGCTTCACAGAAATTTATAACGTACAGCCGTAAAAATAAAAAATCCTTTTTTTTTTTTTTTACAAAAATGATTTTTTCGCCCCCAATATTTTATTTTCACAAGGGTAACAGGAGAAATTGGACCCCAAAAGTTGTTGTCCAATTTGTCCTGAGTACGCTGATACCCAATATGTGGGAGAAAACTACTGTATGGGAACACGTCGGGGCTCGGAAGGGAAGTAGTGACGTTTTGGATTGCAGACTTTGATGGAATGGTCTGGGGGTGTCATGTCGCATTTGGAGAGCCCCTGGTGCAACTAAACAGTGGAAAACCCCACAAGTGACCCCATTTTGGAAAATAGACCCCACAAGGAACTTATCTAGATGTGTGGTGAGCACTTTGAACCCCGAAGTGCTTCACAGAAGTTTATAACGTACAGCCGTAAAAATAAAAATCCTTTTTTTTTTTTTACAAAAATGATTTTTCTGCCCCCAATATTTTATTTTCACAAGCGTAACAGGAGAAATTGGACCCCAAAAGTTGTTGTCCAATTTGTCCTGAGTACGCTGATACCCAATATGTTGGGAGAAAACTACTGTATGGGAACACGTCAGGGCTCGGAAGGGAAGTAGTGACGTTTTGGATTGCAGACTTTGATGGAATGGTCTGGGGGTGTCATGTCGCATTTGGAGAGCCCCTGGTGCACCTAAACAGTGGAAACCCCCACAAGTGACCCCATTTTGGAAAATAGACCCCACAAGGAACTTATCTAGATGTGTGGTGAGCACTTTGAACCCCGAAGTGCTTCACAGAAGTTTATAACGTACAGCCGTAAAAATAAAAAATCCTTTTTTTTTTTTACAAAAATGATTTTTTCGCCCCCAATATTTTATTTTCACAAGGGTAACAGGAGAAATTGGACCCCAAAAGTTGTTGTCCAATTTGTCCTGAGTACGCTGATACCCATATGTTGGAGAAAACTACTGTATGGGAACACGTCAGGGCTCGGAAGGGAAGTAGTGACGTTTTGGATTGCAGACTTTGATGGAATGGTCTGGGGGTGTCATGTCGCATTTGGAGAGCCCCTGGTGCACCTAAACAGTGGAAACCCCCCACAAGTGACCCCATTTTGGAAAATAGACCCCACAAGGAACTTATCTAGATGTGTGGTGAGCACTTTGAACCCCGAAGTGCTTCACAGAATTTATAACGTACAGCCGTAAAAATAAAAAATCCTTTTTTTTTTTTTACAAAAATGATTTTTTCGCCCCCAATATTTTATTTTCACAAGGGTAACAGGAGAAATGGACCCCAAAAGTTGTTGTCCAATTTGTCCTGAGTACGCTGATACCCAATATGTGGGAGAAAACTACTGTATGGGAACACGTCGGGGCTCGGAAGGGAAGTAGTGACGTTTGGATTGCAGACTTTGATGGAATGGTCTGGGGGTGTCATGTCGCATTTGGAGAGCCCCTGGTGCACCTAAACAGTGGAAACCCCCACAAGTGACCCCATTTTGGAAAATAGACCCCACAAGGAACTTATCTAGATGTGTGGTGAGCACTTTGAACCCCGAAGTGCTTCACAGAAGTTTATAACGTACAGCCGTAAAAATAAAAAATCCTTTTTTTTTTACAAAAATGATTTTTTTGCCCCCAATATTTTATTTTCACAAGGGTAACAGGAGAAATTGGACCCCAAAAGTTGTTGTACAATTTGTCATGAGTACGCTGATACCCAATATGTGGGAGAAAACTACTGTATGGGTACACGTTGGGCTCGGAAGGGAAGTAATGACGTTTTGGATTGCAGACTTTGATGGAATGGTCTGGGGGTGTCATGTCGCATTTGGAGAGCCCCTGATGCGCCTAAACAGTGAAACCCCCCACAAGTGACCCCATTTTGGAAAATAGACCCCACAAGGAACTTATCTGGATGTGTGGTGAGCGCTTATGAAGCCCCAAGTGCTTCACAGAAGTTTATAACGTACAATAGTAAAAACAAAAAATCATTTTTTTCTTTTAAAAAATGATATTTTTACCCCCAGTTTTTTATTTTCCAAGGGTAACAGAAGAAATAGGACAAATTACACAATAACTCTTGGGGTCCAGAGTACACTGATACCCATATGTGGGGGTAAACTACTGTTGGGCGCATGGCAGAGCTCAGAAGTGAAGGAGCACCGTTTGACTTTTTCAATACAGAATTGGCTGGAATTGAGATCAGACGCCATGTCACATTTGGAGAGCCCCTGATGTGCCTAAACAGCGGAAACCCCCCAATTCTAACTCCAACCCTAACCCCAACACACCCCTAACCCTAGTCCCAACCCTAACCACAAACCTAACCCTAACACACCCATAACCCTAATCCCAACCCTAACCCTAATCCTAACTTTAGCGCCAACCCTAACCCTAACTTTAGCCGCAACCCTAACCCTAACGGGAAAATGGAAATAAACACATTTTTTTAATTTTATTATTTTTCCCTAACTAAGGGAGTGATAAAGGGGGGTTTGATTTACTATTTATAGCGGGTTTTTATGATTGCCAGCTGTCACGCTAAAAGACGCTTTTTATTGCAAAAAATAGTTTTTGCATCACCACATTTTGAGAGCTATAATTTTTGCATATTTTGGCCCACAGAGTCATGTGAGGTCTTATTTTTGCGGTTCGAGTTGACGTTTTTACTGGTACCATTTTTGAGCACGTGACGTTTTTTGATCGCTTTTTATTTCGATTTTTGGGAGGTTAGAATGAACAAAAATCAGCAATTCATGAATTTCTTTTGGGGGAGGCGTTTATACCGTTCCGCGTGTGGTAAAATTGATAAAGCAGTTTTATTCTTCGGGTCAGTACGATTATGGCGATACCTCATTTATATCATTTTTTATGTTTTGGCGCTTTTATAGAATACAACCAATTTTATATAAAAAATTATTATTTTTGCATCGCTTTATTCTGCGAGCTATAACTTTTTATTTTTTCGCTGATGATGCTGTATGACGCTCGTTTTTTGCGGGACAAGATGACGCTTTCAGCGGTACCATGTCTATTTATATCGGTCTTTTTGATCGCGCGTTATTCCACTTTTTGTTCGGCAGTATGATAATAAAGCATTGATTTTTTGCTTCTTTTTTTTTTTTTAAGGGGTTCACTAAAGGGGTTAACTAGTGGGACAGTTTTATAGGGGGGGTCGTTTCGGACGCGGCAATACCAAATATGTGTACTTTTATTGTTTTTGTTTTTTTATTTACAGGAAAAAATGAATTTATTGGGGAATATATATTTTTTTTTATGATTTTTTTGAAACAATTTTTATTTTTATTTTTTTAACTTTTTTACTTTGTCCAGGGTGGGACATCACTGTATTTTAGCAGATCGCTGGTGTGACAGTGTGCACAGCACTCTGTCACACCAGCGATCGCTCTGGCATAGCTGCAGGCTTCTCGTGCCTGCTCTCAGCAGGCACTGAGGAAGCCGCCTCCCTGCAGGACCCCGGCACCATCTTGGATCCGGGGACCTGGAGGGAGGACGGACCCTCGGAACAGCGCGACACATCGCGCTGCTCTGAGGGTCTCAGGGGAGCACGCAGGGACCCCGTCCCTGTGCGATCCTCCCCTGTGCCCCCAGTACACCGCGATCATGTTTGATCGCGGTGTGCTAGGGGTTAATGTGCCGGGAGCGGTCCGTGACACCCGGCCGCGATCGGCTGCGCTCCCCCCGGGAGCGCGTCCGATCGCACGAGACGTACTATCCCGTCAATGGTCATACGGGCCCAGGTATCATGGACGGGATAGTACGTCTGATGGCAGTAAGGGTTAATACTGATGATTTTGGCATACAACTCCTGATAACCCAAAAAACCTGTCTCAAAAAATTAGCATATCAAGAAAAGGTTCTCTAAACGACCTATTACCCTAATCTTCTGAATCAACTAATTAACTCTAAACAAATGCAAAAGATTCCTGAGGCTTTTAAAAACTCCCTGCCTGGTTCATTACTCAAAACCCCCATCATGGGTAAGACTAGCGACCTGACTGATGTCAAGAAGGCCATCATTGACACCCTCAAGCAAGAGGGTAAGACCCAGAAAGAAATTTCTCAACAAATAGGCTGTTCCCAGAGTGCTGTATCAAGGCACCTCAATGGGAAGTCTGTTGGAAGGAAACAATGTGGCAGAAAACGCTGTACAACAAGAAGAGGTGACCGGACCCTGAGGAAGATTGTGGAGAAGGACCGATTCCAGACCTTGAGGGACCTGAGGAAGCAGTGGACTGAGTCTGGTGTAGAAACATCCAGAGCCACCGTGCACAGGCGTGTGCAGGAAATGGGCTACAGGTGCCGCATTCCCCAGGTAAAGCCACTTTTGAACCATAAACAGCGGCAGAAGCGCCTGACCTGGGCTACAGAGAAGCAGCACTGGACTGTTGCTAAGTGGTCCCAAGTACTTTTTTCTGATGAAAGCAAATTTTGCATGTCATTCGGAAATCAAGGTGCCAGAGTCTGGAGGAAGACTGGGGAGAAGGAAATGCCAAAATGCCTGAAGTCCAGTGTCAAGTACCCACAGTCAGTGATGGTGTGGGGTGCCATGTCAGCTGCTGGTGTTGGTCCACTGTGTTTCATCAAGGGCAGGGTCAATGCAGCTAGCTATCAGGAGATTTTGGAGCACTTCATGCTTCCATCGGCTGAAATGCTTTATGGAGATGAAGATTTCATTTTTCAGCACGACCTGGCACCTGCTCACAGTGCCAAAACCACTGGTAAATGGTTTACTGACCATGGTATTACTGTGCTCAATTGGCCTGCCAACTCTCCTGACCTGAACCCCATAGAGAATCTGTGGGATATTGTGAAGAGAAAGTTGAGAGACGCAAGACCCAACACTCTGGATGAGCTTAAGGCCGCTATCGAAGCATCCTGGGCCTCCATAACACCTCAGCAGTGTCACAGGCTGATTGCCTCCATGCCACGCCGCATTGAAGCAGTCATTTCTACAAAAGGATTCCCGACCAAGTATTGAGTGCATAACTGAACTTTATTATTTGATGTTTTTTTTGTTTGTTTTTAAAAAACACTTTTATTTTATTGGATGGTTGAAATATGTTAATTTTTTGAGACAGGTTTTTTGGGTTATCAGGAGTTGTATGCCAAAATCATCAGTATTAAAACAATAAAAGACCTGACAAATTTCAGTTGGTGTGTAATGAATCTAAAATATATGAAAGTTTAATTGTAATCATTACATTATGGAAAATAATGAAATTTAGCACTATATGCTAATTTTTTGAGAAGGACCTGTATTATTCAACCGTTCACCAAAAATAGTGTGCTCCAAAATGCCACCGTCAGAAACCCTTCCGTTCATGCCAACATCAACGTTTATAAATTCATAATTGGCATTAACAAGGGCCATGAGGATCACGCTGAAGTAGCCCTTGTAGTTATAAAAATAGGATCCGCTGTTGGCTGGTTGCATGATCCGCACTTGTTTGCCATCCAAGGCACCACCACAACTGCCAAATCCGTTCAAAATCAGAGGCAATTATTTGCCATTCTGCCAGGATTTTGGAAAAGGCATGTAGCTCCGTAAGCTGCAGACGATGGCGTTGCATGTCTCTGGAATTAATACGCTAAGGGGCGATCGAGAAACAGCAGCAGAAAATTGCAAGTCTTTCATTGAATGTCCGGTTGTCAGAAATCGCAGCGTTACTGCCAAACGTTCCTCTGCTGAAACAGCAGCACGCATCCGTGTATCCTGCCGTTCAATGAGTGGCCTCACACATTCCAGTAGGAGCTTGAATGAATCCTCTGACATCCGTAGATAATTTCGGAAATCCTGCGGATTCTTCTCCTGCAACTCCCTCACTAGATGCATGTGAGTGAATTTGGACCTCTGCTCCAGCTATTCTCAGGTCCACATGTGACGTTTTCGTTTGGAGCGCCTCTCTTCCACCCGCGCCTCTTCTTGTCGATCTCCCTCTGTCAGTAATGCAGCTGCCATAATCACACGCTCCGCGGTGGTCAGGTTCATTATCTGCAACATGCCAGGTAAAGAAGAGAAAAGTTAATTACTAAAGTGTTTAAAAAATAAAATAAAGAATAATGATAAAAAAAAATAAAGTAATTGTTTATTGTTAACATTGCAATTAACATTGAAAAAACAGCTTACAAAAGCATAAAATGGCGGGGGGTGGGCGAGGCTGTCAAAAGATTGCTATGTTATCCAATGTTATGGAGGATCAAATATAACAAAAAAATTACCTCAAAAAGCAACAAAAATCTTAAAATTGCAGTGGTGGGCGCGGAAAAATAAAAAAATAACGGCAACATGTCTGTATATATATTGGAGTTAAGCAGACAAAAAGAAAAGGTGTAACCAAAAAACGCATCACACAACATCACAAACAATATGTAACTTGCAAGTGAAATCCAAATATCCAGAAGATCCAAATGGCAAAGATGAATCGCTGTAGCGACTATGACAGATCGAAAAACCCACACACGATACTATCCTTGCAACGACGCACAAAGGACACTGTAGCGACTCTGACAGGTTCGCAAAACCCCCACACACGATACTATCCTCGCAACAACGCACAAAGGACAGAACGTTGGAGTCATCCACAAAGCGCTCTGGAACAATGGATGGGGGAGCAGTTACGTTTTCATTTATTGCTGAGGTGATGTTGTGGCCACCAATCGGAGCTGAGGGGCGTTACGAAAGAAAACCTAGTCCCGCCTGCGCCGCTGACATATGCGTCGCCAACGAGGTCGCTCGTCGTTCATAAAGGGTGTCAAACTCAGCGATTCAGGCTCACCAGCGGGACGCCAACGATCAAAATACAGCCCAGAACGTTCTTGCACGATCAGCGACATCGCAGCGGGGGCCACATAGCTGCTACATGTCACACACAGCGACGTTGCTGACGATGTCGCTGATGCGTCATAAAATCGGTGTCGCTTAAGCGATCTCGCTAGCAATCTCGCTTAGTGTGACCCAGCCTTAAATCTGTGTTTCCACACCCATAGTTGCCTGGTCTGTTATTATGCTTTGTTTCAATACTGGTCACCTTTAATTGGTAAAGCACTGATGAGTTGAGGTTCTGTGCTGCTATATGTTTCAATAGTTGTGCCTCTGTCTTATTTCCTCTCAGGATTCCCCATATGGGCCACCAATGTTGTATCTCCGCCATTCAGTATATGGAAGTAGGGCAAAAGAACATGAGTTTTTTGGTGGAATATTGAAGGAATTTTACTCAAGGCGACCATTAACTAGAATTTTTCACTGTGGATGTGAGGAAACAGTTTCCAGGCAGAAGTTGATTATAAGATTTTAATCAAGCTTCTTTCTATCACACATAATCACTTCTTTTTATACAATGCTTCCAGCAAACAGATATGAAAGTCTCTTCACAGACAATTTCTCTTCACACACAGAGTCTCTACACAGAGTAGTACTATACCTTCATCATGCAGTGAGGTGGAGGGGGGTGAAATGAGTCTGGTGTTGGCTCTAATTGGCAAATTATTATCTTGAGGCAACAATGATTGCTACTACAGTAGAGTTGAGCGAAACAGGTCGGTCAGATTCAAAAGTCGCCGACTTTCGCCAAAGTCTGGTTTCGTTGGCCATGCGGTCGGCAAAACGAGCGCCAATGTCAGTTTTCCCATAATGCTTGCTGGCGCCTTTTTTCAGCCAATGAGCAAGGATGTACACTGTGGGCAATGAGATGACATGGGCAGTGTCGTCCACCACCATCTTATCTATAAAAGCCCTGACCGCCCACCGCCATTTTACTTCTGCCGATCTTAACAGTAGGGAGAGGTTGCAGATGCTGTTTATCAGTAGGGAGAGAGTTAGGGCTGTATAGCAAATGTGCTGTACAGATAGTGTGCAGTGACAGGGGAGGGTTTTCTTGCGTGCAGCAGCGCTGGTTATTAACCCCTCTCTGCCATCAGACGTACTATTCCGTCCATGTGACCCTGGACCTAATTCCCATGGACGGAATAGTACGTCATGCCCTTTAATGCGACATCGCGACTAAAGTCGCGGTGATCGCATTAAAATTCCGATGCCATCTTACCTCTAGGAAGATGACGTCGGCATCCCGGGCTGCGTCCTCCCCTCTCCTGCCTCCCGATCGCTGTGATTGGCTGTTCAATTCTGAACAGCCAATCGCAGCCTTTCTCACTGTTTCAGCCAATCAGATGGGCTGAAACAGTGAGATCCCAGGCTAGGATCGAGTACCGATGTACTCGATCCTAGGCCTGGGTCTAGCACTATGCAGACCCCCCTGGATTGGCGCGATCGCCGATCATATCGATCGCGCCAATCGCAGGGCACAGAAGCGGTATTACCGCGCTGTGCCCTGCCGGTTCCTGCTGGATCGGTGCTATAAAAGCACCGATCCTAGGCCGGAACATAGGACAGGCCTAGCAGGGCCTGCAGGAGCTGATTGGCGCGATCGATGTTATCGTCGATCGCGCCAATCGCAAGGCACAGCCGCGGCGCAGGAGCGCTGTGCCTTGCTGCTGACATGCCGGATCGGTGCTGTAATAGCACCGATCCTGGCTGGATCGGTGCTGTAAAAGGCTGTGGAGGCTCAGGACAGGCCCTGTAGGGCCTGCAGGAGCTGATTGGCGCGATCGATGACATCGTCGATCGCGCCAATCACAGGGCACAGCAGCGGTCTGATCGCTGTGTGACCGCGTTGTGCCCTGCAGGTGACCTGGCTGCTGCCCTGGCTGTGACCTGCCTAGGATCGGAGCTGTGAGCTCCGATCCTGGGCAGGTTGCCAGGGTAACCAGGAGAGCTCTGATTGGTGGGATCTTGTTATGATGGATCCCACCAATCACAGGTCACAGAAGCGAATTGACCGCTCTGTGACCTGTCTCACCTGGCTCTGACCTGTGAGTGACCGTTCTGCAGGGGTCTTCACACTTGCTGAGGATTCCTGCAGAGCGGTCATACAACAGATCTCTCCTGTGCTGGGCCTTGTAGTGCTGAAGACAGAAGAAAAGAAGACAGAAGAAAAGAAGTCAGAATAAAGAAGAAAAGAAGATAGAAAAAAGAAGAGAGACTACAACCGTAAGTGTTGATCCCTCTCTTCCTCCCTCCCCATCCCCCTTCCCCCTCTTTTTACCCCCTCCACCCCCCCTTTGCGCCGCCTCCGTGCGCACACCCAGCCGCCGAGCGTTGATTGGTGACGCATTTCACCGATCAACACTCGTGCTCTCAGCCCCCTTTGCGCCACCTCCGTGCGCACACCCTGCAGCCGGCGAACTTTGATAAGTGACGCAGTTCACTTATCAGAGCTCGCGTCCGGCGGGTTTCCTTTTTTTCACCCCCCCTTTGCGCCGCCTCCGTGCGCACACCCAGCCGCCGAGCGTTGATTGGTGACGCATTTCACCGATCAACACTCGTGCTCTCAGCCCCCTTTGCGCCACCTCCGTGCGCACACCCTGCAGCCGGCGAACTTTGATAAGTGACGCAGTTCACTTATCAGAGCTCGCGCCGGCTGTTTTCCTTTTTTTTTTTTTCACCCGCCTTTGCGCCGCCTCCGTTTCCACATCTAGCAGCCGCCGAATTTTGATAAGTGACTCAGTTCACTTATCAGATCTCGTGCCGGCTGTTTTCCTGTTTTTTTTTTTTTCACCCCCTCCCTGCGCCACTCCCTTTGCGCCACATCTAGCAGCCGCCGAACTTTGACAAGTGACACAGTTCACTTATCAGAGCTCGCACCGGCTGTTTTCCTTTTTTTTTTTTTTTTTCCTTTTTCACCCGCCTTTGCGCCGCCTCCGTTTCCACATTTAGCAGCCGCCGAACTTTGACAAGTGACACAGTTCACTTATCAGAGCTCGCGCCGGCTGTTTTCCTTTTCTTTTTTTTTTCACCCCCTCCCTGCGCCACTCCCTTTGCGCCACATCTAGCAGCCGCCGAACTTTGACAAGTGACACAGTTCACTTATCAGAGCTCGCACCGGCTGTTTTCCTTTTCTTTTTTTTTTTTCCTTTTTCTTTTTTCACCCGCCTTTGCGCCGCCTCCGTTTCCACATTTAGCAGCCGCCGAACTTTGACAAGTGACACAGTTCACTTATCAGAGCTCGCACCGGCTGTTTTCCTTTTCTTTTTTTCCTTTTTCTTTTTTCACCCGCCTTTGCGCCGCCTCCGTTTCCACATTTAGCAGCCGCCGAATTTTGATAAGTGACTCAGTTCACTTATCAGATCTCGTGCGGCTGTTTTCCTGTTTTTTTTTTTCACCCCCTCCCTGCGCCACTCCCTTTGCGCCACATCTAGCAGCCGCCGAACTTTGACAAGTGACACAGTTCACTTATCAGAGCTCGCACCGGCTGTTTTCCTTTTCTTTTTTTTTTTCCTTTTTTTTCACCCGCCTTTGCGCCGCCTCCGTTTCCACATTTAGCAGCCGCCGAATTTAGATAAGTGACGCAGTTCACTTATCAGATCTCGTGCCGGCTGTTTTCCCCTTTTTTTTTTTCACCCCCTCCTTGCGCCACATCTAGCAGCCACCGAACTTTGATAAGTGACGCAGTTCACTTATCAGAGCTAGGGCCTGCTGTTTTAGACTTTTCTTTTCACAGGCATTTTTTTCTCCCCATTTTTTTTTTCTTTTAGATTTTTCTTTTCAGCATAGTTTACACCAAGCACTATCCCCCCCCCACACATACACAGTTATCAATAAAGTACACCCAAGCACCACATTTACAAAAAAATGTCCCACCCGTCCCGTTCGTCCCAACAGCGCTATTCATTGGAGGAGGCATACGCTTTTCTTGCCTCCGACACTGATAGCGAGGGAGAGGATCCCACATTTCTTTATTTTTCAGATTCCTCTTCCTCCTCCTCTTCCTCTTCCCCCTCCTCATCTTCCTCCTCGGGTCCTGCGGAACCACCACGCAGACGCCCCAGGACAGAAGATGAGGCATCTGCCCCCATTCCAGAAGACGAAGATGAAGCCGAACCAGCGCAACCCACTGCGGATCCCGTGTGGACCTCGCCCCCCGAAAATTACGAGCCACTGATTCCTGATTTTGTGGCAGAATCAGGAATCAGGTTTGACACCACTGGCCTCACAGAAATAGACTTTTTCAAAGTCTTTTTCTCTGAGGATTTTATTAACCACATGGTGGAGCAAACAAATTTGTACGCTCGTCAATTTTTGGAGCAAAACCCCCGTTCATCATATTCTAACTGGTCTCCTGTAGACGCAGTTGAATTGATGCAGTTTTGGGGCCTGGTCCTTCACACGGGGATCTTGAAGAAGCCAGAACTTCGGCAATACTGGAGTGTTGATATTTTATATAACGCTCCAGTGTTCCGAATGGTCATGGCCCGGACGCGTTTTGAGGCCATCCAGAAATTCTTGCATTATAACGATAATGCACAGTGTCCCGCACGAGATGACCCCAACTTTGACCGTCTGTTCAAAGTTCGGCCGGTCATCGAACACTTCAACAAAAAGTTTGCTGAAGTGTACGTGCCCAAAAGGGACATTTGCGTGGATGAGTCCTTGGTTCATTTTAAGGGACGGCTCGGATTCCGTCAGTACCTGCCCAACAAGAGGGCAAGGTACGGAATCAAACTCTACAAACTGTGTGAGAGTACCTCAGGGTACACTCACCGTTTTAGAGTTTACGAAGGAAAGGACACCAGGATTGAACCCCCTGAGTGTCCTCCTGTCCTGGGAGTGAGTGGGAAAATTGTGTGGGATTTGGTTCACCCACTGCTGGATAAAGGTTATCACCTCTACACCGATAACTTTTATACCAGCATCCCACTCCACAAATCCCTCTTTGCGCGTGGTACCGCAGCCTGCGGTACCGTCCGCAAAAATCAGAAGGGCCTCCCGAAGACGCTGCTTGGGCAGATGCTCAGAAAGGGTGAGAGCAGAGCCCAATGTAGCGACCACCTTCTGGTGGTCAAGTACAAGGACAAGAGGGATGTCCTTCTCTTGACCACCATACACGGTGATGGCAGCGCCCTCAGCACTGTACGGGGTACCTCTACACAGGTCCGCAAACCGGACTGTGTACTTGGGTACAACAAATACATGGGGGGTGTTGATCTCTCTGATCAACTCCTCCAACCATACAGTGCTTTGAGAAAGGCCAAGGTGTGGTACAAGAAGCTGTCCGTGCACATCGTCCAAATGGCAATGCTCAACGCTTTCCTGCTGTCACGATGTGCACGCCATACCAATACGTCGTACCTTCAGTTCCAGGAGGTAGTGATCAAGGCCCTGATGTTTGGCGCTCAGGAAGGAGAGGGCCCCAGTACTTCCGGAACTGAAGGTGCTCGTATTGTACCAGGCCAGCATTTCCCGGGGAGGTCCCGCAAACTGCAAAAAAAGGTAAGTCGCAAAAAAGGTGCCGAGTGTGTTACAAAAGGGGAATACGCAAGGACACCATTTATCAGTGCGACACCTGCCCCGAAAAACCTGGCCTGTGTATGAAGGATTGCTTCAAATTGTACCACACCTCCATGCACTACTAATTTACTTTACAGGAAAGATTAGTTCCAGAAGGGGGGCACATCTAGAGAAGCTTCTTGGGGGTCTAATTTCTAAAATTATGTCACTTGTGTTTTTTTTTTCCTGTTTAGGCACATCAGGGGCTCTGCAAATGGAACATGATGCCCGCAGACCATTCCATCAAAGTCTGCATTCCAAAACGTCACTACTTCCCTTCCGAGTCCCGACGTGTGCCTAAACAGTTTTTTCCCACATGTGGGGTACCAGCGTTCTCAGGACAAATTGGACAACAACTTTTGGGGTCCAATTTCTCCTGTTACCCTTGGGAAAATAAAAAATTGGGGACTAAAAAAATCACTTTTGTGGAAAAAAAAAATATTTTTTTTTTCACACAGGGCATTATAAACTTTAGTGAAACACTTGGGGGTTCAAAGTACTCACCACACACCTAGATAAGTTCCTTAGGGGGTCTAGTTTCCAAAATGGGGTCACTTGTGGGGGGTTTCCACTGTTTAGGCACATCAGGGGCTCTGCTAACGGAACATGACGCCCGCAGACCATTCCATCAAAGTCTGCATTCCAAAACGTCACTACTTCCCTTCTGAGCCCTGCCGTGCGCCCAAACAGTGGTTCCCCCAACATATGGGGTATCGGCGTACTCAGGACAAATTGGACAACAACTTTTGGGGTCCAATTTCTCCTGTTACCCTTGGAAAATAAAAAATTGGGGACTAAAAAAATCACTTTTGTGGAAAAAAAAAATATTTTTTTTTTCACACAGGGCATTATAAACTTTAGTGAAACACTTGGGGGTTCAAAGTACTCACCACACACCTAGATAAGTTCCTTAGGGGGTCTAGTTTCCAAAATGGGGTCACTTGTGGGGGGTTTCCACTGTTTAGGCACATCAGGGGCTCTGCTAACGGAACATGACGCCCGCGACCATTCCATCAAGTCTGCATTCCAAAACGTCACTATTCCCTTTCGAGCCCTGCCGTGCGCCCAAACAGTGGTTCCCCCAACATATGGGGTATCAGCGTACTCAGGACAAATTGGACAACAACTTTTGGGGTCCAATTTCTCCTGTTACCCTTGGGAAAATAAAAAATTGGGGACTAAAAAAATCACTTTTGTGGAAAAAAAAATATTTTTTTTTTCACACAGGCATTATAAACTTTAGTGAAACACTTGGGGGTTCAAAGTACTCACCACACACCTAGATAAGTTCCTTAGGGGGTCTAGTTTCCAAAATGGGGTCACTTGTGGGGGGTTTCCACTGTTTAGGCACATCAGGGGCTCTGCTAACGGACATGACGCCGCGTACCATTCCATCAAAGTCTGCATTCCAAAACGTCACTACTTCCCTTCGAGCCCTGCCGTGCACCCAAACAGTGGTTCCCCCCAACATATGGGGTATCAGCGTACTCAGGACAAATTGGACAACAACTTTTGGGTCCAATTTCTCCTGTTACCCTTGGGAAAATAAAAAATTGGGGACTAAAAAATCACTTTTGTGGAAAAAAAATATATTTTTTTTCACGCCAGGGCATTATAAACTTTAGTGAAACACTTGGGGGTTCAAAGTACTCACCACACACCTAGATAAGTTCCTTAGGGGGTCTAGTTTCCAAAATGGGGTCACTTGTGGGGGGTTTCCACTGTTTAGGCACATCAGGGGCCCTCCAACGACATGGCTCGCCGCAACATTCCATCAAGTCTTGTATTCAAAACGCGACTCTTCCCTTCCGAGCCCTGCCGTGCACCCAAACAGTGGTTCCCCCCACATATGGGGTATCAGCGTACTCAGGACAAATTGGACAACAACTTTTGTGGTCCAATTTCTCCTTTACCCTTGGGAAAATAAAAAATTGGGGACTAAAAACATCATGTTGTGGAAAAAAATATATTTTTTTTCTTCACGGCCAGGCATTAAAACTTTCGTGAAACACTTGGGGGTTCAAAGTGCTCACCACACACCTAGATAAGTTCCTTAGGGGGTCTAGTTTCCAAAATGGGGTCACATGTGGGGGGTTTCCACTGTTTAGGCACATCAGGGGCCCTCCAAACGCGACATGGCGTTCGTTCCCAATTCCAGCCAATTTTGGTTTGGAAAAGTCAAACGGCGCTCCTTCCCTTTCGAGCCCTGCCGTGCGCCCAAACAGTGGTTCCCCCCCACATATGGGGTATCAGCGTACTCAGGACAAATTGGACAACAACTTTTGTGGTCCAATTTCTCCTCTTACCCTTGGGAAAATAAAAAATTGGGGACTAAAACGTCATGCTTGTGGAAAAAATATGATTTTTTTTCTTCACGGCTCTACATTACAAACTTGCGTGAAGCACTTGGGGGTTCAAAGTGCTCACCACACACCTAGATAAGTTCCTTAGGGGGTCTAGTTTCCAAAATGGGGTCACATGTGGGGGGTTTCCACTGTTTAGGCACATCAGGGGCCCTCCAAACGCGACATGGCGTTCGTTCCCAATTCCAGCCAATTTTGGTTTGGAAAAGTCAAACGGCGCTCCTTCCCTTTCGAGCCCTGCCGTGCGCCCAAACAGTGGTTCCCCCCCACATATGGGGTATCAGCGTACTCAGGACAAAGTTGGACAACAACTTTTGTGGTCCAATTTTCTCCTCTTACCCTTGGGAAAATAAAAAATTGGGGACTAAAACGTCATGCTTGTGGAAAAATATGATTTTTTTTCTTCACGGCTCTACATTACAAACTTGCGTGAAGCACTTGGGGTTCAAAGTGCTCACCAACATCTAGGTAAGTTCCTTAGGGGGTCTAGTTTCCAAAATGGGGTCACATGTGGGGGGTTTCCACTGTTTAGGCACATCAGGGCCCTCCAAACGCGACATGGCGTTCGTTCCCAATTCCAGCCAATTTTGGTTGGAAAAGTCAAACGGCGCTCCTTCCCTTTCGAGCCCTGCCGTGCGCCCAAACAGTGGTTCCCCCCCACATATGGGGTATCAGCGTACTCA
Organism: Oophaga sylvatica; assembly: GCA_033576555.1. Classification (NCBI taxonomy): domain Eukaryota; kingdom Metazoa; phylum Chordata; class Amphibia; order Anura; family Dendrobatidae; genus Oophaga; species Oophaga sylvatica. Next base: position 60,463 of record JARQOD010001120.1, on the reverse strand, counting down.
GGACAAGTTGGACAACAACTTTTGTGGTCCAATTTCTCCTCTTACCCTTGGGAAAATAAAAATTGGGGACTAAAACATCATGCTTGTGGAAAAAATATGATTTTTTTTCTTCACGGCTCTACATTACAAACTTGCGTGAAGCACTTGGGGGTTCAAAGTGCTCACCACACACTAGATAAGTTCCTTAGGGGGTCTAGTTTCCAAAATGGGGTCACATGTGGGGGGTTTCCACTGTTTAGGCACATCAGGGGCCCTCCAAACGCGACATGGCATTCGTTCCCAATTCCAGCCAATTTTGGTTTGGAAAAGTCAAACGGCGCTCCTTCCCTTTCGAGCCCTGCCGTGCGCCCAAACAGTGGTTCCCCCCCACATATGGGGTATCAGCGTACTCAGGACAAGTTGGACAACAACTTTTGTGGTCCAATTTCTCCTCTTACCCTTGGGAAAATAAAAAATTGGGGACTAAAACGTCATGCTTGTGGAAAAAATATGATTTTTTTTCTTCACGGCTCTACATTACAAACTTGCGTGAAGCACTTGGGGGTTCAAAGTGCTCACCAAACATCTAGGTAAGTTCCTTAGGGGGTCTAGTTTCCAAAATGGGGTCACATGTGGGGGGTTTCCACTGTTTAGGCACATCAGGGGCCCTCCAAACGCGACATGGCGTTCGTTCCCAATTCCAGCCAATTTTGGTTTGGAAAAGTCGAACGGCGCTCCTTCCCTTTCGAGCCCTGCCGTGCGCCCAAACAGTGGTTCCCCCCCACATATGGGGTATCAGCGTACTCAGGACAAGTTGGACAACAACTTTTGTGGTCCAATTTCTCCTCTTACCCTTGGGAAAATAAAAAATTGGGGACTAAAACATCATGCTTGTGGAAAAAATATGATTTTTTTTCTTCACGGCTCAATTACAAACTTGCGTGAAGCACTTGGGGTTCAAAGTGCTCACCACACATCTAGATAAGTTCCTTAGGGGGTCTTGTTTCCAAAATGGGGTCACATGTGGGGGGTTTCCACTGTTTAGGCACATCAGGGGCCCTCCAAACGCGACATGGCGTTCGTTCGCAATTCCAGCCAATTTTGGTTTGGAAAAGTCAAACGGCGCTCCTTCCCTTTCGAGCCCTGCCGTGCGCCCAAACAGTGGTTCCCCCCCACATATGGGGTATCAGCGTACTCAGGACAAGTTGGACAACAACTTTTGTGATTCAATTTCTCCTCTTACCCTTGGGAAAATAAAAAATTGGGGACTAAAACATCATGCTTGTGGAAAAAATATGATTTTTTTTCTTCACGGCTCTACATTACAAACTTGCGTGAAGCACTTGGGGGTTCAAAGTGCTCACCACACATCTAGGTAAGTTCCTTAGGGGGTCTAGTTTCCAAAATGGGGTCACATGTGGGGGGTTTCCACTGTTTAGGCACATCAGGGGCCCTCCAAACGCGACATGGCGTTCGTTCCCAATTCCAGCCAATTTTGGTTTGGAAAAGTCAAACCGCGCTCCTTCCCTTTCGAGCCCTGACGTGCGCCCAAACAGTGGTTCCCCCCACACATATGGGGTATCAGCGTACTCAGGACAAGTTGGACAACAACTTTTGTGGTCCAATTTCTCCTCTTACCCTTGGGAAAATAAAAAATTGGGGACTAAAACATCATGCTTGTGGAAAAAATATGATTTTTTTTCTTCACGGCTCTACATTACAAACTTGCGTGAAGCACTTGGGGGTTCAAAGTGCTCACCACACATCTAGATAAGTTCCTTAGGGGGTCTAGTTTCCAAAATGGGGTCACATTGGGGGGTTTCTACTGTTTAGGCACATCAGGGGCCCTCCAAACGCGACATGGCGTTCGTTCACAATTCCAGCCAATTTTGGTTTGGAAAAGTCAAACGGCGCTCCTTCCCTTTCGAGCCCTGCCGTGCGCCCAAACAGTGGTTCCCCCCCACATATGGGGTATCAGCGTACTCAGGACAAGTTGGAAAACAACTTTTGTGGTCCAATTTCTCCTCTTACCCTTGGGAAAATAAAAAATTGGGGACTAAAACATCATGCTTGTTGAAAAAATATGATTTTATTTTTTCACGGCTCTACATTATAAACTTGCGTGAAGCACTTGGGGGTTCAAAGTGCTCACCACACATCTAGATAAGTTCCTTAGGGGGTCTAGTTTCCAAAATGGGGTCACATGTGGGGGGTTTCCACTGTTTAGGCATATCAGGGCCTCTCCAAACGCGACATGGCGTCCGTTCTCAATTCCAGCCAATTTTGGTTTGGAAAAGTCAAACTGCGCTCCTTCCATTCCGAGCCCTGCCGTGCGCCCAAACAGTGGTTTTCCCTCACATATGGGGTATCGGCGTACTCAGGAGAAATTGCACAACAACTTTATCGGTCCATTTTCTCCTTTTTCCCTTGTGAATATAAAAAAAATGTTTGTAAAAGATCATTTTTGTGACTAAAAAGTAAAATGTTCATTTTTTCCTTCCACGTTGCTTCAGCTCCTGTGAAGCACCTGAAGGGTTAATAAACTTTTTGAATGTGGTTTTGAGTACCTTGAGGGGTGTAGTTTTTACAATGGTGTCACTTTTGGGTATTTTCTGCCATATAGATCCCTCAAAGTGACTTCAAATATGAGGTGGTCCCTAAAAAAAATGGCTTTGTACATTTTGATGTAAAAATGAGAAATCGCTGGTCAACTTTTAACCCTTATAACTTCGTAACAAAAAAAAATTTTGGTTCCAAAATTGTGCTGATGTAAAGTAGACATGTGGGAAATGTTATTTGTTAACTATTTTCTGTGACATATTTCTCTGTTTTAAGGGAATAAAATTTCAAAGTTTGAAAATTGCTAAATTTTCAAAATTTTCACCATATTTGCGCTTTTTTCATAAATAAACGCAAGTTATATGGAAGAAATTTTACCACTAACATAAAGTACAATATGTCACGAGAAAACAATCTCAGAATCGCGAAGATCCGTTGAAGCGTTCCAGAGTTATAACCTCATAAAGAGACAGTGGTCAGAATTGTAAAAATTGGCCCGGTCATTAACGTGCAAACCACCCTTGGGGGTGAAGGGGTTAAGCTGCCTGATAGCTGTATTGCTGTGTGTACACTGCTGTGCAGACTGCTTTTTACACAGCAGTAATACTTTTATTCTTTTTTTCTGAACAGTTACCGAGCGTTCAATTTTTCCTACACCGTAAAGAGCTGTATGCTCCTCACACACTATTGTGAACCAGCTGGTATCACGGACAAATACATGCTGACTATCTGTGTGTGACTCCGGAAATACATACGGAGGTTTAAATTTTTCCCTACACCGTATACAGCTGTCCGCTTCTGATACAGTACCGTATATCTGCTCTTTGCATTACAGTCAAATCCATACTGAGTGAGCGTCCGTGTGTGACTCCGGAAATATAAACGAAGATTGAAATTTTCCCCTACACCGTATACAGCTGTACGCTTCTGATACAGTACCGTATATCTGCTCTTTTGATTACGGTGAAATCCATACTGAGAGAGCGTGTGTGGGTGTGACTCCGGAAATATATACGGAGATTGAAATTTTCCCCTACACCATATACAGCTGTCGACTTCTGATACAGTACCGTATATCTATTCTTTGTATTACGGTGAAATCCATATTGAGAAAGTGTCTGTTTGTGACTCCGGAAATATATACGGAGATTGAAATTTTCCCCTACACCATATACAGCTGTACGCTCCTCATACAGTACCATATATCTGCTTGTATTTTTGGTACATTTTCCATAATGTGAGGAAGTATGGTGAAAGAGGCCTCGGACGTGGGCGAGGGGGCAGCTGGTACTGATGGTGGTGGTGGTGCATCTGCCGGTAGTGCCAAATGCACAATAGTACCTAAGGCAGGAGGTGTTGAGCATGCGTCATCATCTGGCTCCAGAAGGCCTGGAAGGCTCCTTTTTTGGGAGTAGGTAAACCGCTTTTAAAGCAAGAGCATCAGGAACAGGTTTTGGCTTACATTGCCGAAACAGCCTCCAGCTCTATCTCCTCCTATTCTGAAGTTTCATAAGATGCAAGCACTGAGTCGTCAGTTCAGGTTCCTGGTCAGGAACAACACCTTTCCTTGTGTCCTTCACCCCCACCACAAGTGAAGGATGCGGCAGGCCACACTTCAGATTACTCCCTGGAGCTATTTCACTTACCATGCCTAGGTTATCAAGTGAAATCCTGAATTCCCCTGTCCAAGATGAATATGACATGGAGTGCACCGATGCACAGCCACTGCTATATGATTCTGCTGATACATTCACCCAGAGCACTGCATTGCCCTTGCAGTCTACTGAGCCAGATTCTGACCCTGATGAAACTCAGGTGCCCCTTCCTGCATACTATACTACCTTACACGGTGACACAGAGGAAGGTGCAGATGAAATTGAAGAGGAGGTGATGGATGACCCAGTTGTTGACCTGGATTGGCATCCATTGGGGAAGAGGGTGCCTCTGGCAATAGCTCAGAAGAGGAGGAGGATCCGCAGCAGGCATCGACATCGCAGCTGCGGTTATCTGGCAGGCCCGTAGCAGTCCAAAAATGTGTTAAAAAAACAAAAAGAGTTGCAGGACATCTTGGCCAGATGGTCAAATTAGCACAGAGTGCAAGCCCTGAAAATTTATCCCATAGTAGCAAGAGTGCAGTGTGGCACTTTTTTAACCAAAATCCTATTGATGAGGCAAAGGTTATCTGTAAGAAGTGCGAAAGGACCCTTAGCCGAGGGAAAAATCTCTGAAAATTGAATACCAGTTGCATGCTTAGACATTTAACCCCTTCCTGACCTGTGACACAGCATATGCGTCATGAAAGTCGGTGCCAATCCGACCTGTGACGCATACCCTGTGTCATGAAAGGATCGCGTTCCTGCGGGCGGGGTGACTGGGGTCACTGAAAGGTCACCCGACCCGCAGGCACAAGACCCTTTGTTCTTCACCACAGTGGAGTTGGCTTAACCCCCACATGGCTACGATCGCTCTGATTGGCTGTTAAAAGTGAGACAGCCAATCACAGCGATTTGTAATATTTCACCATTGAAATTTGGTGAAATATGACAATCCAGCTATGGCCGATGCTGCAATAGCATCGGCCATGGCTGAACACCGAGATCCAACCCCCCCCACACCGAGTGACGGCGGAGATCGGCACTATCTGCTCCCCTCCTCCTTTCCTCTGCTCCCCTATGCCTTCCGATCACCCCCCTCCGCTCCCCTCACCTCCCCCGGTCCTCCGGTGTCCCTGGGTCCGTCCCGACGTCTGTCCGGGACTCTTCATGGGTGCCGCCATCTTGGAAAATGGCGAGCGCATGCGCAGTGCTCCCGCCGGCCAGCAGATTCAATGCTTTTATTTTGATCACTTTGATAAACTCTCACAGTGATTAAAATAAAAAAAGGAAATAAACGCCCCCTTTATCACCCCCATAGGTAGGGACAAAAAATAAAATAAAGAAAATATTTTTTTTTATTTTTCTAATAGGGTTATAATTACAGTTAGGGTTAGGCTAGGGTTAGGTTAGGGTTAGCCTTAGGGTTAGGGTTAGCATTAGGGTTAAGGTTAGGCTGGGTTCATATTGCGTTATGGCAGTCCGTTAGACGGCCTGAGTTACACTGCAGTATAACGCGGTGTAACGCAGTTCGTTAACGCTGCCATTTACCACCATTTGCGGGCGCATCGCGACGCATGCCGTAAAGCGGAATGCGTTCGCGACGTGCCATCATTCAGTGACAGAGCCTTGGACATGGGCTGCAGCGTCTGGGCTCCATCACCATTAGTACAGATGAATCATCTGCTGATTCATCTGCGCTAGCGGGTATAGCATAACGCGATCATGTCATGCTATACCGTTTCCAGCCCAGGAATGCTATGTGTTGAACGGGCTGGCAAAATGTAATGTGAACCTAGCCTTAGAATTAGGGTTAGAATTAGAGTTAGAATTAGGGTTACGGTTAGAATTAGGGTTAGGGTTGGAATTTGGGTTGGGATTAGGATTAGGCTTGTGGTTAGGGTTAGAGTTAGGATCAGTGTTAGGGGTGTTTTGGGTTAGGGTTGGGATTAGGGTTAGGCTTGTGGTTAGGGTTATGGTTAGGGTTGGGATTAGGGTGTATTGGGGTTAGGGTTATAGTTAGGGTTTGGATTAGGGTTAGGGGTGTGTAGGGGTTAGAATTGTGGTTAGGGGTGTGTTGGGGTTAGGGTTAGAGTTAGAATTGAGGGATTTCCACTATTTAGGCACATCAGGTGGTCTCCAAACGCGAAATGGCGCCACCATTGATTCCTGCAAATTTTGCGTTCAAAAGTCAAACAGTGTTCCTTTATTCCGAGCCCCGACGTGTGCCCAAACAGTGGTTTACCCCCACATATGGGATATCAGCGTACTCATGAAAAATTGCACAACAACTTTGGGGGTCTAATTTCTCCTGTTACCCTTGGGAAAAAATAAGGGACTAAAAGATCATGTTTGTGGAAAAAAAATGATTTTTTATTTTCACGGCTCTGCGTTATAAACTTCTGTGAAGAACTTGGAGATTCAAAGTGCTCACCACACATCTAGAGCAGTTTCTTGGGGGATCTTGTTTCCAAGATGGGGTCACTTGTGGGAGGTTTCTACTGTTTAGGCACATCATGGGCTCTGCAAACGTAACATGACGCCCACAGACCATTCCATCAAGTCGTCATTACAGAAAGTCACTACTTCCCTTCCGAGCCCTGACGTGTGCCCAAACAGTGGTTCCCTCCCACATATGGGGTACCAGCGTACTCAGAACAAATTGGACAACAACTTTTGGGGTCCAATTTCTCCTATTACCCTTGTGAAAATAAAAAATTGAGGGCTAAAACATCATTTTTTGAGGAAAAAAATGATTTTTTATTTTGATGGCTCTGGGTTATAAACTTATGTGAAGCACTTGGAGGTTCAAAGTGCTCACTACACATCTAGAGCAGTTTCTTGGGGGATCTTGTTTCCAAGATGGGGTCACTTGTGGGAGGTTTCTACTGTTTAGGCACATCATGGGCTCTGCAAACGTAACATGACGCCCACAGACCATTCCATCAAGTCGTCATTACAGAAAGTCACTACTTCCCTTCCGAGCCCTGACGTGTGCCCAAACAGTGGTTCCCTCCCACATATGGGGTACCAGCGTACTCAGAACAAATTGGACAACAACTGTTGGGTCCAATTTCTCCTGTTACCCTTGTGAAAATAAAAAATTGAGGGCTAAAACATCATTTTTTGAGGAAAAAAAATGATTTTTTATTTTGATGGCTCTGGGTTAAAACTTATGTGAAGCACTTGGAGGTTCAAAGTGCTCACTACACATCTAGATAAGTTCCTTGGGTGGTCTAGTTTCCAAAATGGGGTCAATTGGGGGGTTTCCACAGTTTAGGCACATCAGGGCCTTGCAAACGTAACATGACACCCACAGACCATTCCATCAAGTCGGAATTTCAAAACGTCACTACTTTCCTTCCGAGCCCCAACGTGTGCCCATACAGTAGTTTTCTCCCACATATGGGATATCAGTGTACTCAGGACAAATTGTACAACAACTTTTATGGTCTAAATTCTCCTGTTACCCTTGGGAAAATAAAAAAAATTGGGGACTAAAAGATCATGTTTGTGGAAAAAATATGATTTTTTTATTTTCATGCCCGGGCGTTATAAATCTCTGTGTAGCCCTTGGGGGTTCAAAGTGCTCACCACACATCTAGATAAGTTCCTTGTGGGTCTAGTTTCCAAAATGGGGTAAATTGTGGGAATTTCTACTGTTTAGGCACATAAGGGCCTCTGCAAACGTAACATGACGCCCACAGACCATTCTATCAAAGTCGGCATTTCAAAATGTCACTACTTCCCTTCCGAGCCCCAACGTGTGCCCAAACAGTGGTTCCCCCCCACATATGGGGTACCAGTGTACTCAGGAAAAACTGTACAACACTTTGGAGGTCTAATTTCTCCTGTTACCCTTGGGAAAAAAATTGGGGACTAAAAGATCATGTTTGTGGAAAAAAATGATTTTTTATTTTCACTGCTCTGCGTTATAAACTTCTGTGAAGAACTTAGAGATTCAAAGTGCTCACCACACATCTAGAGGAGTTCCTTCGGGGATCTAGTTTCCAAAATGGGGTCACTTGGGGGGGCTTCTACTGTTTAGGCACATCATGGGTGTTATGCGCTCGGTTGCAACAACTTTAAGGTATAATGGATTGCAACCGAACACTGGGTCCGCCATGCAGTTTATGTTCACTGCTGCCGAACACCCTTTGGTTAGGAGGGTAATAACTGACAACTAAAATATAAAGATCTTGCCTGTGAACTTCACATTGAGCAAGATCTAGCATTTGCACTATCTCCGTTAGCGTCACGGGTAGTGTTGAGCGATACTGCTCGATATCTAAAAATATCGGATCGGAATGGTATCGCCGATATCACTAAATATCGTCGATATCCGATTCCGATACCGGAAGTCCCATGTAAGTCTATGGGAACCAAATATCGACATTAAAAAAAACCATTCTTGCCTTGTTGGTTAATTGTACATGAAGGAAAACAACAAAGACTAATGTAGAATGTATTGGGGGAGGTTGAGGAGACAATAAAGGCATACATGTTTAACCCAATGCATTGGAATAGCATTAATATATATTTTTTTTGAAATACGTTTGGTTTGACTAACAAATTGACAATGTTGTTAACCTTTTTTCTATTTTGGCAAATATGTATGTTTCACAACTTCCATGCTCTTCACCTTTTTAACTTTTGCCAGTGCCACACTTTCTCCTTCATAATCTTCAGCAGCATCATCTTTCTCATCAAATTATTCTTCATCTTCACCTTCTTAATCTTCTTCTTAAACTTCTTGCTATTCATGTTTTTGTTTACATTACTCATATTGTTATTATTAAACTAATTAATCTTCTTCATATTCAAATTCTTCATCTTCTTCCTCTTCATCTTCTTCATCATATTCTTATTTGTGACAGAGATTCCTGTACTTGTAATCTGTAAAAGTATGAATTTTTCATCCTTCCGTTCTTGCTGTCACAAAAGATTTAAATTACAACAGTATTTGTCCGTGTTCAGTTTAGCCTGCAGCAGCAGGCATTTTCCAGGGGCACCACGAGGAGGAACGGACTCACCCCCATACACTGCTTAGTCTTCTTCTGCTTAGAATTTAGAGCATATATTTTGCTCTTCATTTTGGTCTTATACTTCATGTTCTTCTGCTTTTTGATCTTCTGCTTATTGTTCTTCTGTCTCTTGTTCTGTATCTTGTAGTTTGTCTTAACCATATTTGTCCTGTTGGTGATCTTCTTCTGGGTAATCTTTTATTTTTTCTTTGTGATGGTGTTCAGGCTGGTTGGCTTCATGCTCGTCGTCCTTGTTGTCGTCATCTTCTTCTGGGTGGTCTTTAAGGTCGTCTAATTTCCGAGAACCAGCTGACGTTACTGGAACCCTGACGGGTATCAGATGGAGCAAGAGACAATGGAAGTAACGAGGACCAGCTGACTGTGCTGGAACCCGGAGGGGCAGCAGAAGGAAAAGAGGCAATGTCACAACCGAGTACCAGCTGACGTTACTGTGACACGGTTACTAAGCAGGAGGTACCTGTGCTCCAAAGCACTACCAAGGACCAGCAGACGTTGGTGGAACTCGGATATGGAGATGGAGGCACCTAGGCCAAAGGCACAGGGGAGAACCAGTTGATGGTACTGGACCCCGGACGGGTAGCAGAAGGAAAAGAGGCAATGTCACAACCGAGTACCAGCTGACGTTTCTGTGACACGGTTACTAAGCAGGAGGTACCTGTGCTCCAAAGCACTACCAAGGACCAGCAGACGTTGGTCGAACTCGGATACGGAGATGGAGGCACCTAGGCCAAAGGCACTGGGGAGAACCAGTTGACGGTACTGGACCCCGGACGGGTAGCAGAACGCACCCATGAAAATGTAAGTTGACAGGACGCAAGCCGTCCGCAGTTACCGAATCACACAGTCCTACAGTGGGTGCTTGTCCTATTGTCACAATGGAAACAGCCTTTATTTACATATCCCACAGCACACATAGGAATCACCTAAACTGCAGGCACCATAGAGTCGGCTAACCCGAATGCAACACGACAGCACAACTTATTGGAGGATAATTGACGTTCACACTGCCAGGAAACAGCTGTCGTGCTGTAACCAGGCTGGCCAGGAGTCAGTACCCCTGCCAATTACTTACGAGCAACAAATGGCGGTGTTGTAGCCCAGGGAGTAGAGTTCAGGTGGTAGAAAGATGAACATAACAGGAGACATGGAAAACGTTGCCAAACAGTTATTTAATCTGAAAACGGACAGGCAAATTCAGGTGAGATCCATGCCTTGTTCATTTTCAGAAAAGTAAGCCGGTCTACATTCTCTGAGGATAGTCGCATGCGACGGTCTGTTACTACACCACCTGCAGCACTAAAGACGCGCTCAGATAATACACTGGCAGCAGGGCAAGCCAGCACCTCCAATGCATACTGGCTAAGCTCTGGCCATGTATCCAACTTAGAGACCCAAAATTTGAAAGGGGAAGAGGCATCTGGGAGTACACTTAGAGGGAAAGCCAAGTAGTCTGTCACCATCTTACGGAAACGTTTCTTCCTGGTGACTGGAGCCGTCTCGGATGGTGTAGACCTTGCTGGCGCTGTCACAAAACTTCGCCACACTTGTAACATACAGCTCTTGCCCTGTGCAGAGGCGCTGCTTCTGCTCCCTCTTGTTGTAGAGGTGTCTACACTGCCTCGACGCACAGAGCTGCTTTGTAAAGCAGTAGCAGCAGCAGCAGCTCTCTCGGCTGGAATGTACAACAGTATGGATTGCACCAGTGTGTCTTGGTACTCCTGCATTTTACGGTCCCGGTTCACCGGTGTGATGAGGGTTTGTAAGTTGTCCCGGTAGCGAGGGTCTAGGAGGGTGTACACCCAATAATCTGACGTGGTGAGAATGTGGGCGATGCGGCGGTCGTTTCTCAGGCACTGAAGCATGAAATCAACCATGTGCTGCAGACTCCCAACTGGCCAACAAAGGCTGTCCTCTGGAAGAGGCGTCATCTCTGCCTCCTCTGCATCACCCCACCCTCGCTCTACATACTGACTAGAGCATTGTGTACCTCCCTCTGTAGGGATTTCTTCCTCCTCCATTGACTCCTCCTCCTCATCCTCCTCACAAAGTGAGCCCTGCCCAGCCGTTTGTGAGGAACCACGTTGCGTTGACTGTCCTGAAGGTAATTGAATTTGTGACTCCTCATCCTCCACCTCTTCCAAAACCTCTTCCTTTAGTGCTTTCAGTGATTTCTGAAGCAGGCAGATAAGGGGGACAGTCATGCTGACTAGTGCATGATCTGCACTCGCCATCCGCGTTGAGACATCAAACGCACGCAAAACGTCGCAGATGTCCTTCATAGAGGCCCACTCAGTAGTGGTGAAGTGTGAACGGCGCAAATTGCGAGTTGATTGCGCCTGTTGCAGCTGATACTCCATTACTGCTGGCTGCTGCTCACACAACCGCTCCAACATATGTAACGTGGAATTCCACCTGGTGCGTACGTCACATATGATGCGATGTTCAGGAAGGCGACATCTGACTTGCAGAGCTGCAATGCGCGATCTGGCCATGCTGGAACGTCGCAAGTGAGCGCACTCTAGGCGGACCTTGTGCAGCAGTGCATCAAGATCCGGATAGTCCTCAAAAAACTCTGCACGACCAAGTTGAGCACATGTGCCAGACATGGTATGTGAGTGAGGTTGCCAAGGCCCAGAGCTGCCACCAGATTTCGGCCATTGTCACACACTACCAAGCCTGGCTGGAGATTAGCTGACAAAAACCACACGTCGCTCTCCTGCTTGATGGCATCCCAGAGCTCCTGCGCTGTGTGGCTTCGATTCCCCATGGAAATTAATTTCAGGACGGCCTGTTGACGTTTGGCCACGGCTGTGCTCATATCGGTCGCAACAGGTAAGCGTTCACGGGTCCATGTGGAGGTATACCGTGACGGCTCGTGCAGTGATGATTCTGAGGAACTGGAGTAGGAGAAGGAATCAATGTTTACAGACTGGATTCCTGCAATCCTTGGAGTTGGCAGAACACGTACAGCGCCACTGGCAAGATCTGTACCCGGCTCCACAACATTGACCCAATGGGCAGTGAGGGAAAGGTATCGTCCCTGGCCATGGGTACTGGTCCACGCATCGGTGGTCAGGTGGACCCTGCTACTGACGGCGTTTAGTAGCGCATGTTTAATGTTTCCCTCGACATGTTTTTGCAGAGCAGGGACGGCTTGCCTGCTGAAATAAAATCGGCTTGGCACATTATATTGTGGGACTGCCAATGCCATAAAGTTCCTGAAACTGTCAGTCTCCACCAGCCTGAATGACAGCATTTCAAGGGACAGGAGTTTTGCAATGCCAGCATTCAGAGCCTGTGCTCGTGGATGGTTTGCCGAGTATGGCCGTCTTTTATCCCATGCCTGTGGTACCGATGGCTGTTTTGTGGTCTGGGAGTGTGACGATGACTGTGAACTTGCTGCTGTGGGTGGAATAACAGTTTGTCTATGGACAACAGTGACCGAGGTTCTTCCATGGAGATCCTGTGAGGAAGCCGAACCAGGTGTGTGTGAGCTGGAGGTAGAGGCTCCAACACGACCTGAAGATGTAGGTGCTGCTGTAGGTTGGCCTACATCTCCAGTGTGTCTTTGTAACTCAGCTACGTGCTTTGTCCGTACATGTTTCCACATATTTGTGGTATTCAGGTTACTGATATTTTTACCTCTTTTAACTTTTTGCTTACACAGCTTGCATTGAACATAGCAAATATCATCTACAAGTCTGTCAAAAAAGGACCACGCAGTGCAAGTCATGGGAGCGCCAATTTTGACATTTCTAAGAGAACTGCTCCCAACAGGTGCCAAACTGGAGGCTACAGGCAAGCGAGTCTGCAGCCTACCTCTCCCTCCTCTTTGTACCGTTGGGACAATCTCTTCCTCAGAGCTGCTCCCACCACCTTCCTGTTGCTCACGCCATGTTGGGTCTCGGACTTCATCATCTCCACTACCCTCTTCCAACACCTTCTGCTGTTGGATGGTCTGGGCAGCATCATGCTCCACAAAACCTGGCACCTGAGTCTCATCATCATCATAAGATACGTTCTGCGGTGTGCTGTCCATCGGCACTGGCTCACCCGCCTCTTCAGATTGAGAGAGACACAGCTGTTGCGCATCACTGCATACTCCCTCTTCTTCAAATTGCAGAATGCTGCTTGCCTGTGCCTGTGTTTGCGAGCCAACAGATTCTGAGAACAGAAGCAGAGACTCAGCTGGCTCCTGTACAGAACTCTCTGACTGCCTGGGCAATTTGACAGGCGGTAAACAGACAGATGGTTGCTCAACAGTGTTGTGTTCCTGAGAGGAGGTGGAAGGAATTGAAGTCGATGCATTGGCTGCCATCCAACCAACAAGGGCTTCAATTTGTTCTTCCCGCAGCAGGGGGGCACGCCGAGCTCCTACCAAAGTGCGCATAAAGGAACGCTCATGGGTAAAACTGGTGGATGCTGTGTCACTGAGGGTGGCAGCAGCCACAGAATTCCCACGTCCTCTCCCTGCTGAAACTCCACGGCCACGACCACGTGCCTTACTCCGCTCTTCATCTTGGTAGATTGATAGAAAGTCAGAAAATATAAGTAAGTTGGTTATACCAAGACTGAAGTGAACACAGAAACACAACTGTTCACAATCTGTGAAAGGCTACTCCTTTGTCTACTTCTATAGTGTTTGCAACCAATGTATTGGATACGGATGGAAGCGCGTCACACTAATAGATTATATTTATTTTAAATGGAATGGAGCAGAACCAATTGGAGAGAAATGAAAAGGATGAGGCACTGAGACACGCTCAGCAGAGTACAAGCAGCAGTGCTTGAACAAGTAACTGGAGCGTGATGTGCACTCAAAAAATAAAAAACACAGACTGAAGTGAACACTGAAACACAACTGTTCACAATCTGTGAAAGGCTACTCCTTTGTCTACTTCTATAGTGTTTGCAACCAATGTATTGGATACGGATGGAAGCGCGTCACACTAATAGATTATATTTATTTTAAATGGAATGGAGTAGAACCAATTGGAGAGAAATGAAAAGGATGAGGCACTGAGACACGCTCAGCAGAGTACAAGCAGCAGTGCTTGAACAAGTAACTGGAGCGTGATGTGCAGTCAAAAAATAAAAAACACAGACTGAAGTGAACACTGAAACACAACTGTTCACAATCTGTGAAAGGCTACTCCTTTGTCTACTTCTATAGTGATTTGCAACCAATGTATTGGATACGGATGGAAGCGCGTCACACTAATAGTTAAAATTGCATTTGGAGCAGAAAGAAATTACACTGAAAGAAAAAAAAGAGTCTGTGAGTGACACGTGCAGATGCCTACACAGCACTTTTTTAAACAGTGTGCATGCTGAGCAAACTACAGCGTCACCTGCACTCACACACACTTGCAGAGCTGTTAAAACAACACTGCAGGCAAAAGGAAGCTTTACACAGCAGTTGGTGCTAGCCTGCCTACAGCACAGTACACTAAATCGCAATCTCTAACTGTCCATCAGAGTCAGCACAGCAGCGTTCTGTCCCTTACTGAATTCACAGCACAGTGACGCTAAAATGGCGGCGGCGCCTTTTATAGCGCATTCTGACATCATTTCAGCATCCAATCACAGCCATGCCATTAGTTAACATGACCGCAGCAGTACAGGATGTGCCCACACTTCTTAGGATTCCTCATTGGCTGACTAAAATCACATTGCCTCTCAAAGAATTATGGGAACTTCCGATTCCGGTATACGATATATGGAAAATATCGGAACTAAGTATCGAAAGGCCGAAACAGCTAATATCGGCCGATACCCGATACTTGCGGTATCGTATCGCTCAACACTAGTCACGGGAGATGTGCTATCAACTGGCGTAGATGTAGCACTGTTAATAGTATAGAAACCACTTGCCAGATATTAGGTTAGCACTATGTGCTGCAAGCTGGTATAGATGTAGACCTGTTTGACTACACAGAAGCTACGTGCCAGCTGCAAGGAAGTGCGTGCGACTAACGCTAGGCATACGTGCTGTCAGCCGGTGTGCGACCGGACTGAGGAACTTCACTATTCTGCTGATGGCGATGCCCGCGTGCTGCCAACCGGGTTACGTCCGGATTGGCAGCTTCAATATTCAGCTGTTGGCGATGCCCGCGTGCTGTCAGCTGGTGTGAGACCGAACTGAGCAAGCTTCTCTGTTCAACTGGTAGGTGATGCCCAGGTTAAGCGCCCCACAGTCTGCTCAGGGAGTACAGATACCCAATATTCGTAGCAAGACTGCGATATTGGCTACATGCCTGGCATAAGCTGAACCTGCCTAAAGGACCTGAGCTAATAAGCCGAGTGTACTCTGGCAAGGAGAGCAAAGCTAGAGAGCACGTGGTGCCCAGATTCTGGCATGTCCACCAAGAGCACTGCCTATTTTAGTATGATATGACAGCGCCGTGCCGCGGACTGAGAAGCTATTTAAGGCCTAAGCTCCGCCCCCAACCAACTCGTCAATCACATCACCGATGACGTCATCCGTGACGAATCAGGCGATGCCAGGTCAGAGGATCATATGATCTTTAACAGCAATCATGGCTCGCCATGTCACGCACATGCTCAGTGCAGGTATTTCCTGACTTAGGCTACAACAGCCCTGTCTCCTTCTGCTAACATATGCTTAAGGTCACTGTTAACAAAGACCCGAGTAACTATTTGGGCCTGTTGGGTATTGGGATCGATGGTTAAAGCTAAGCAGCATCTGCCTCAGCTGGGTCTGGATGGGAGACCACAGACTCCTCGGATCCAGGTTCAGATCCCGATGTCTAACATTGGGCTCTGCAAAAGTGACATGATGCCCGCAGACCATTCCATCAAGTCAGCATTTCAAAGTGTTACTACATCCCTTTCGAGCCCTGACGTGTGCCCAAACAGTAGTTTCCCCCCACACATGGGGCACCAGCGTACTGAGGAAAAACTGGACAACAACTTTTGGGGTCCAATTTATTCTGTTACCCTTGGGAAAATAAAAAATAGCGGGCTAAAAAATGACTTTTTTGAGGAACAAAATTTATTTTTTTCACTGCTCTGCGTTTATAAACTTCTGTGAAGCACTTGGGGTTTCAAGGTGCTCACTACACATCTAGATAAGGTCCTTAGGGAGTCTAGTTTTCAAAATGGGGTCACTTGCGGGGGGTTTCTACTGTTTTGGAATATCAGGGGCTCTGCAAACGCAACATGACGCCCGCAGAACATTCCATCAAGTCTGCATTCCAAAATGGCGCTCCTTCCCTTCTGAGCTCTCCCATGCGCCAAAACAGTGGTTCCCCCCCCACATATGAGGTATTGGTGTACTCAGGACAAATTTCAAAACAACTTTTGTGGTCCAATTTCTCCTGTTACCCTTGTGAAAATAAAAACTGGCGGGCTAAACAATCATTTTTGAGGAAAAAAATGATTTTTTTATTTTCACTGCTGTATGTTATAAACTTCTGTGAAGCACTTGGGGGTTCTGAGTGCTCACAACACATCTAGATAAGTTCCATAAGGGGTCTAGTTTCCAAAATGGTGTCACATGTGTTTTTTTTTTCACTGTTTAGGCACACAGGGGCTCTCCAAACGTGTCATGGTGTCCGCTAACGATTGGAGCTAATTTTCCATTCAAAAAGTCAAATGGCGCTCCTTCCATTCTGAGTCCTGCCGTGCGCCCAAACAGTGGTTTATGACCACATATGACATATCTGTTTACTCAGGAGAAATTGCCCAATAAATTTTAGGATCCATTTTATCCTGCTGCCCATGTAAAAATGAAAAAAATTGATGCTAAAAAAATTTTTTGTTGGAAAATTTAAAATGTAAATTTTTTCCTTCCACTTTGCTTTAGTTCCTCTGAAGCACCTGAAGGGTTAATAATGTTCTTGAATGTAGTTTTGAGTAGCTTGAGGGGTGCAGTTTTTATAATTGTGTAACGTTTGGGTATTTTCTGCCATATAGACCCAACAAAGTGACTTCAAATGTGAGGTGGTCCATAAAAAAAATGGTTTTGTAAATTTTGTTGTAAAAATGAGAAATCGCTGGTCAAATTTTAACCCTTATAACTTCCTAACAAAAAAAAAATTTTGTTTCCAAAATTGTGCTGATGTAAAGTAGACATGTGGGAAATGTTATTTATTAACTGCTTTGTGTCACATAACTCTCTGGTTTAACAGAATAAAACTTAAAAATTTTAAAATTGCAAAATTTTAAAAATTTTCGCCAAATTTCCATTTTTTCACAAGTAAACGCAAAAATTATCGACCTAAATTTACCACTAACATGAAGCCCAATATGTCACAAAAAAACATTCTCAGAATCGCTAGGATCCGTTGAAGCGTTCCTGAGTTATTACCTCAAAAAGGGACACTGGTCAGAATTGCAAAAAATGGCAATGTCTTTAAGGTCAAAATAGGCTGCGTCATGAAGGGGTTAAACACCATGCACTTGCAAGCATGGACGGACTACAAAACCTCACTTTCTTTGAACGCCTACATTGCCAATCTGATCTCATTAGAGATGATGCCCTTCCGTTTGCTTGAAAACGCAGCGTTCCGAGAGCTCATTGCCTACGCTATCCCACACTATAACCTACCCAGTCGGCACTTCTTTTCTAGAAAAGCCATCCCTGCACTCCACCTGCATGTGAAAGACCGCATTGACCATGCACTCAAACAATCAGTGAGTGGAAATGTGCACCTCACAACAGATGTATGGGCCAGAAGGCATGGCCAGGGCCAGATGATGTCTTTGTGTGACAACAGACACACCGCGGAGGTACTGGCCGACAACTTGCAGCGAGAAACTGAGTCATGGCTGGTCTACATCTTGAACCAGGCAAGGTAGTCAGTGATAACGGACGTAATTTTGTGGCAGCCATAGCCCTGGCAAAACTCAGACACATACCTTGCCTGGCTCACACCTTGATCCTGGTGGTGCAGTGTTTCATAAATAATTTTCCAGAGTTACCAGCTCTGCTCCATAAGGTGCGAAGACTGGGATGGCATATACGTCGCTCGCCCATAGACTCGAGTTGTATGCAGAGGCTGCCGTGATCGCTCAACCTCCCCAAGCACCGCCTAATCATAGACGTTGCAACAAGGTGGAACTCCACCATGCACATGATTGAGAGGCTGTGCGAACAGAGGCAGGCTGTAATGCATTTGTGGGAGGATACATGGGCAGGCATTTTGAGGGCAGACATCGAGTTGTCGGGTGTGCAGTGGTCAAAGCTGAAAGACCTCTGTAAAGTCCTTCAGTGTTTTGAGGAATGCACATGGCTGGTAAGCGCAGACGAAGCCATCATAAGCATGAGCATTCCACTTATGCGTCTGCTCATGAAAACTTTGATGCACATTAAGGATCAGGCGTCTGCAGCGGAGGAGGAGGAGGGAAGCCTTGATGACAGTCAGGCATTGTCTGCTCAGGGAACTGTCCTGGACGAGGTGGAGGAAGAAGAGGAAGAGAAGGAGGATAAGGGAGATGATTACACTATGTAACAAATTTTTATTTATTTTTTGTTCCTGGGTCCAAAGTGTGTTTTCCTAACCCGTTATGCCTAAAACAAATAGAAAATAGTTGTTGTTCCACAAAAACTTTGCTTTTGTGATCAGGACAATGAAATTTTAAAATATGTCTGTTTTCGGGAAAATTCTAGATTATTATTCAATACAAAGTAGTCTTCTAGATTATTGTTTAACTGCTAGAATTGTGCAGAAGTTTCTACAATTTTCCAGAATTATCTGGAAGTGTCTAGAAACTTTTAGAACTTTCTAGAACGTTCTCGGACTGTTCAATAGTAGTCATGCAAGTATGAAAGCACAGGTGACTCGATCCAACATTTCGGTTTATGTTATTGCTGAGTAAGAGAATAACGAATCATAGTTAAAGAGCAATTATTTGTTTAAGATGGCATCAAGATGTTGTTTGCGCCCAGAAGACACATTTTGCAACGTGTGTGGACAATTTCTAAAGACGAGTGAGAAAGTATTCAGTGAAAGCATGTCGTATGATGTGCGAGGCCTACAAGGCATATTTCGGCATGCTTGTCAGGGATCAAAACAAGTCCTGGGCACCTCATTTCACATGCGAATATTGCAAGAAAACTCTTGAAGGTAAGGTGAATAATTGCTGCTCGTTTACATGGCAGTGCTTTATTTTGTAGAATTTCAATGATTTAGATCGAGTACAGTTTAACCCCTTACTGCCCTCGGATGGAATAGTACGTCCGTAGCCAGTATCCCCGGATTTGATGAGGGCTCCGGCAGTGAGCCCGCATCAAAACCGGGACATGTCAGCTGTTTTGAACAGCTGACAAATGCCCACAATAGGCACGAGTGGAATCGCGATCCACTCGCGCCTATTAAGTAGGTAAATGCCGCTGTTAAACACTGACAGCGGCATTTAACAAGTTCTTCCGGCCGAAAATACGCACACCGCTGACCCCCGTCATGTGATCGGGGGTCATCGGTGCATCGGCATAACAATCAGAGGTCTCCCTCTATGGCTGTTATGCCGGATTGCTATGAGCACAACCCTGTTGTCTGCGCTCATAGCAATGCAGTAATTCTGTTACATAAAGGTGATCTGAGCATCACCTCTATGTAGCAGAGGCGATCGAGCTATGGCATCTTCTAGACTCCCATGGGGACTATTGAAGCATACTAAAAGTAAAAACAAATGTTTTAAAAAAAAAAAAGTTCAAATCACCCCATTTTCGCCCCATTCAAAATAAAACAATAAAAAAAATCAAACATACACATATTTGATATCACCGCGTTCAGAATCGGCTGATCTATCAATAAAAAAAAGGATTAACCTAATTGCTAAACGGGGTTGCGACAAAAAAAGTCAAAACGCCAGAATTACCTTTTTTTGGTCGCTGCGACATTGCATTAAAATGCAATAATGGGTAATCAAAAGAACTAATCTGCACAAAAGTTGTGTCATTAAAAACGTCAGCTGGGCACGGAAAAAATAAGCTCTCACCTAACCGGAGATCACGCAATTTTTTTTAGCAAACTTAGATAAAGGAGAACCTAGACATGTTTGGTGTCTATGAACTTATAATGACCTGGAGAATCATAATGGCAGGTCAGTTTTAGCATTTAGTGCACTTAGCAAAAAAGCCAAACTAAAAACAAGTGTAGGATTGCACTTTTTTTGAAATTTCACTGCACTTGAAATTTTTTTTCCTGTTTTCGAGTACAAGACATGCTAAAACTAATTGAGTCTTTCAAAATTACAACTCGTCCTGCAAAAAGTAAGCCCTCACATGGCCATATTGATGGAAAAATCTCTGAAGGTGCTGATGCCACCACTCCATATCAAGTTAGGCCTCATCAAGCAATTTGTCACGGCTCCTGACAAGGAGTCAGCTGCTTTCAAGTACCTCCAAGATCTCTTTCCAAAGCTGTTCGAGGCAAAGGTCAAGGCTGGTATCTTCGTCGGACCACAGATCAAGAAGATCATAGAATGTGACGAGTTCGCCAGGCTGCTGAACAGGACCGAGAAAACAGCATGGAATAGTTTCGTTGCAGTGGTTCATGGCTTCCTAGGTAATCACTAGGCTGAAAACTATGCGCAGTTGGTTCAGACTCTCATAAAGAATTACGCCATAATGGGATGCAGAATGTCTCTCAAAGTCCATATCCTTGACGCTCATCTTGACAAGTTCAAGGAGAACATGGGCTCTTACTCAGAGGAGCAAGGCTAGCGCTTTCATCAAGATATATTGGACTTTGAACGTCATTACCAAGGACAGTATAATGAAAACATGATGGGGGACTACATTTGGGGCTTCTTCGATTAAGCGATTTGCTGTACACTCACAAATCTAGAAAAACTACTCATTTCTGAACCTTTTTGAGTGAGTTTTGATTGTCTTTATCTATTTACCATGCAAGTGTTGTTTTTTATTAGACCGCATGAACGAAAATATAATAATTTCCTTTTTTTGACACAATAAATACAAAATTTTCTGGCCTGTGGTCATAAAATCAAAGTTTGTGCTGAATGTAGTAGTTTTTCCATAGTCTTTAAACATAAGCAGTTGAAATATTACACTTGGAAGCCAGGAACAAAAATTGTGTTACATATTTTGGGGAGGAGGATGCTTCTCAGGGGCAAGAGAAAAAGTTGGCTTGCCAAGGTCAGGCGTGACTGGAGGGATGTGGATTTGGCAGAAAGTGCTCCTCCACCCACCACTGGCAGTGCATCATTGACACCTGGAACATTGGCCCACATGTGTGATTATGTCTTGCGAATCCTATAAAGGGATCCCCGCATTGCAAAAATTATGAACGATGACGAGTTGATGACAGCTGGTTGGCCAGCATCCTCGATCCACGCTATAAAGGCTAATGACAGAACACAATGCCACAGGAGAACCTAGAGCTAATTTTGGCGAACAAACAAGCAACTCTGGTAAACCTTCTGTTAGAGGCATTCCCAGTACACAGCAGCAGTGCAGGTTCTACCACGATCCATACTGGGCCAAATGGAATAGGGTTTGTGGTGCACACAGCCGTAGTGGCGTTGGAGACAGGGGTTTAATGACCATGTTGTGGTCTGATTTCTCGAGTACCGCTTACACGACTGGTAATACTGAATCAATTGCAACAGACAGGAGACAGCACAGCAGTTGTCAACTATGGTTCAAAATTACCTCTCCTCCCCTATCGATGTTCTCCCTCACAGTTCATTCCCCTTTGACTTCTGGGCCTGTAAACTGGACACCTGGCCTGAATTGGCACAATATGCCTTATATGAGCTTGATTGCCCTGCTGTTAGTGTGCTATCAGAAAGAGTCTACCATGCTGTTGGATCAATCTTGACAGAAAGAAGGACCCTGCTGTCGACCCAAAATGTAGGTGATCTCATCTTCATTAAAATGAACCATGCCTGGGTTTCAAAGGATTTTGTACCACCTTCCCCTGATGACACATAGGTTGCCAGCAAAACGTCTTGCTTTGTCCACCTCTTCCTCCGACTTCTACAATTCCTCCATTTGCAGCTGCTGAACGTCCAGCCTACACCTCAACATATGCCAGTTTTTTCACCTTCCTAACTGGGCTGTACCCCCCCAGGGCCGGCGTCAGCACCTGGTGCACCCGGGCAAGTGCCGGGGCCCTGAGCAGGTGGGGGGGCCCACTCGCCATCAGAGACACCGGTGTACTATGAGGGGCCCTGTGCCAGTTCCGGCGCACACAAGTTTGCCCCCCCTGCTTGCTCAGGGCCCAGCACTTGCAATACTTACCTCTCCCTGCTCCACCGCTGTGATGTCTTTTGCGTTTCCTGACAGTGACATTCAGGTCAGAGAGCGCGATGACATCACATCTGTGCGCCCTCTGCCTAAACAGTCACAATGCAGAGAGCTGAAAGATGGTTACGCTGAGAAGTCCAGAGTAGAGTAGTGCCCAGCTAGGAGAGTTATTTCATTTTTTTTAATGTTTGGAGCAATATTTGGGTAGCATTATACACTGGAGAATTATATATGGGGCCCATCATACACTGGAACATCATAGATAGGGCCGATTACACACTGGAGCATTTTATATGGGGCCCATCATACACCTTCATTAAAATGAACCATGCATGGGTTTCAAAGGATTTTGTTCCACCTTCCCCTGATGACACCTGGGTTGCCAGCAAAATGGCTCGCTTTGTCCTCCTCTTCCTCCATCTTCTCCAATTCCTCCATTTGCAGCACGTCAAGCCTACAACTCAACATATGCAAGTTTTTACACCTTCCTAACTGGGCTGTACCCCCCCCAGGGCCGGCGTCAGCACATGGTGCACCCGGGCAAGTGCTGGGGCACTGAGCAGGTGAGGGGGCCCACTCGCCATCAGAGATACCGGCGTATTATGAGGAGGCCCTGTGCCAGTGACGGCACCAATGAGTGTGCCTCCTGCTTGCTCAGAGCTCCAGCACTTGCAATTCTTACCTCTCCCTCCTCCACCGCTGTGACGTCTTCCGCGTTTCCGGACAGTGACATTCAGGTCAGAGAGCGCAATGACATCATGTCTGTGCGCCCTCTGCCTGAACAGTCACAAAGAGCAAAGAGCTGGAAGATGGTGATGCTGAGGAGTCCAGAGTAGAGCAGTGCCCATCAAGGAGTGGTATTTCATTTTTTTTAAAGGGAATCTGTCACCCCATTTTGGCTATATCAGATAAAGATATGACTGAATAGTGCGTCGCATAAGTAACCTATCAGTATGTATCACATATCCTGATAACCCCGTTTTAATGCCAAAATACCTTTGTAAACTTCGTATTTAGGTATGCTAATCAGGGCGGTCCGGTCCAGAGGGCGGCGTTTTCTCTCTACCACCCCCCCCGCTCCTCGGCATCTCTTGTGTATGGCCATCTGTGGGCAAAGCATAAAATCATTACAGCGCATGCGCAACTCTTTCATTGCCCCGGAAATGACTGCTTGCCTTGGATGACTTCTGGGGCAAGAAAAGTGAAGGACAATAGTTGCGCATGCGCTGTAATGATTTTATGCTTTGCCCACTGTTGGGTAAAGCACACTGTGCATGTGCGGGGGAATTTGAAAAGCGCAATCTCGGGAAGCCGAACGCCGTCTGTGCGATTCATGGACAGCCATATGCGTGCGATTCATGGACAGCCATACGCAAGAAAGCCGAGGAGCGGGGGGGAGAAGAGAGAAAACGCCGCCCTCTAGACTGGACCGCCCTGATTAGCATACCAAAATACGAAGTTTACAAAGGTATATTGGTATTAAAACGGGGTATCAGGATATATGATGCTACCGTTAGGTTACTTATGGGACGCACTATTCAGTCATATCTTTATCTGATATAGCCAAAATGGGGTGACAGATTCCCTTTAATGTTTGGAGCAATATATGGGGAGCATTATACACTGAAGAATTATATATGGGGCCCATCATACACTTGAGCATCATAGATAGGGCCCATTATACACTGGAGCATTATATATTGGGCCCATCATACACTGGAGCATTATAAATGGGGCCCATCATACACTGGAACATCATATATGGGGCTTATCATGTATTGGAGCATCACATGGAGCCCATTATATATGGAGCATTATATGGGGACCATTATACACTGGTGCATCATATGGGGCCCATTATATATGGAGCATTGTATAGACCTATCATACACTGGAGCATCATCCATAGGGCTCATCATATACTAGAGCATCATATGGGGCCCATTATATATGGAGCATCAAATGGAGCCCATTATATATGGAGCATTATATATGAGGACCATTATATTTGGAGTATTACATGTGGCTCATCATACACTGGAGCATCATATATGGGGCCCATCATATACTCGAGCATCATATGGGGTTCATTATTTATGGGGCATCATATAGGGCCCTTTATATATGGAGCATCATATGGAGCACATATAGGGCCTATTCTGTATGGAGCATTATATGGAGCCCATTCTGTATCGAGCAATATATGGGGCTCATTATTCTGAATGGCGCACTATGTGGTTCCCATAATACTGTATGGAGGACTATACTGTCCGGTTTTTGAGCTATTGTAGAATTTACAATAGATATCACTCATGTAATGTAAGAAGTGAAGTATTTGGCATTGTACTATATCTATATTTCTCTGCTGTATCAGAGCATTATGAATTTTGGTATGTGTTAAAAGGGCCCACTGAGACTCTTTCGCCCGGGGCCCACGAAAACCTGGAGCCAGCCCTGCCCCCCTCCCTAACTTTAGCCAAATAACCCCCAGTTTTCAATGCGTTAGTATAATTATAAAGTAAATTAAGGTTGACAAGCTTAAGTAATAAGAATTGATGTCGTTGGCAATGAAATGGGCACTGTAGGTGTTTACTGTCCTCTACTGATGGCCGACTTTTATTCCCCATTGACTTGCATTGGTGTCGGGTTTACAACTCCGACTCGACTTTTTCCGATAGTCTGCCGGCTTCGTTCGACTCTACTTTTGGAAAAGTCGGGTGGTCCAAAACCAGACTCGACCTTCCCGGAGACAAAGTCGCTCATCTATAATTGCTACATGTTGTCCTGACTGACTCTTTGCTTCCAGCAGTCACTTCCCTGAAAGAACTGGTCTGGGCAGCTTATCTTAGTTCAGTCTCACAGGAGACTCTTTCTCACACTGCTTCTTCCTGCAGATTCTGGACACAACAACAGCTTTCCCAGAATACCCTTTGGCTGTGCTAACCACTCTCTGTCTCCTGTAACCACTTTATTCCCTTTAGTCGATGATTCCAAATTACCAGTGCAGCTTAACCTTGTCACATTAGGCTTGCTTGTTTATGTTATTCAAGTATATAGCTATCGGTTTGAACAATTTTGATGTTTTTTATTATTTTTTGGAAGGGAAGTGGCAGTGTTACTTTTAATATTCTCTAGATTTTTTTCCTTTTTTCATTAAAGTACAGAAGAACACAGCAGTCTGGTAGTTATATACAGTATACTGTTGGGGCACACTCTAGGGGTGTGCAATCGTCTTAATTGTCTGCTGCCAAATCTGATATCAAATGGATGTATGCGTACGCGGAGAATGACCACACTTGACTGTCAATGGCAGTCAAAAAAGTAGCTCTCTTATTAATGAAGTTACACACGTTTATATAGATAATGGCTTATCTTCAATATCATTGCTAAAAGCTATAGTTATTACCTTCTTGGTTCAAGGTTCTAGCAATAGTCATTGCCTTTTATGATTCTTCTATTTGTACCTGCACAATTATCTTTATTAGCGAAAGCAGAACAAACAGATCAATGTACATAAAAGGACAAGTGCCTTATGAGGTCTCTAACTATAACATAGGTGTGGTACAGGTTGCCAGCACCATTTTTGTAAATCTCCATTAATTCTTTACATTCTTAACAACAGTGTATTAGAACATTTTAATATCTTTTTTTTTAATTATTCATTAATATGACAGTAGATGTTTAAAGATATCTAATCAGAGAAAAAAATGGGTATTTTTGATAAAATGTGAGCAAATGATATATGCTGCAGCTATAACTTTCATCTATTCTGGGAAACAGACTACAAGAGCAATATAGAAAATTTACATCTAATCAATTAGATAATGGGCAATGTAAAAATGGCATCTTAAATAACAGACAAGCTAATTTTCTTTAGTAATTTGCACACTTTGGATTTCAGTGCTTTGCCTATAATTGCAATTTTGCTGGGTGCAAAATAAAACAATGAAAAGTTAGTCAGTAAAAATCAGTCACCCAGGAAAGAATGAAACAGGCCATACAACCTCCTGCAACCTTTTCACTTCAGCAATCACTAGAAAGATTTGTGACATACTATTATGCTGGTTTTATCTTTGTAAGATTTCGTTGATAGCCTAGATAGCGTCTATGTGATGCTGAAATAGCTTTTACACTTCAGAATAGAAGATCCACATAATAACAGGATTTACAGAACATTTTTCTTTTGCTTTTGCAGCTTACAGACTTAAGTACAGTATCTTACATTGAAGATATACAGGATATACTGTATCAGGTAACAACTAGTGTTGAGCGATACTGCTCGATATCTAAAAATATCTGATCGGAATGGAATCGCCGATATCACTAAATATCGCCGATATCCGATTCCGATACCGGAAGTCCCATGTAAGTCTATGGGAACAAAATATCGCAACTAAAAAAAAACTTTATTTCCTTGTAAACACTAAATATACACACATAGAATACATATATATATATATATATATATATATATACATGTCATTGTGACATACATATATACATATATGTATAGTTTATACACTTCTACATAGTAAAATATCCTCTGATTCAATTGCCGGGTAAAGCCGGCTTCTGTGAAAAGATAGAAGCACCCGACATGAAATGACACTTGGTGTACATGGGGTTAACCATGTCTTTTCATGTCGTTTGCAATCTGATTTGCACAAACAATTACATCAGTCTATGTGTGCAAAATTTCACACCTGTAGGGGTTAATTAAAGGTGTAAATTCGTTGTAAAAAAAACGGACTTTTTTGCTACGAATTTACACCTTTAATTAACCCCTACAGGTGTGAAATTTTGCACACATAGACTGATGTAATTGTTTGTGCAAATCAGATAGCAAAGGACATGAAAAGACATGGTTAACCCTATGTACACCAAGTGTCATTTCATGTCGGGTTCTGCATTTTCACAAAAGCCGTCAATTGAATTAGCGGCTATTATACTATGTAGAAGTGTATGAACTATAAATATAAATATATATATGTGTCACAAATTCAATGACATGTATTATAATTATATATATATATATATATATTATATATTATATATATGAGGTGTAAAATTGTTTAAAAAAATGCGTGGGCTCCCGCCCTATTTTCGCAACCAGACAGACAAAGCCAGCGAATGGGGGCAGATAATAATAGCCCAGAGAGGGACCATTATTTTTGGCCCCCCCTGGCTACTAACATCTGCCCCCAGACACCCCAGAAAAGACAAATCTATAATTAGATTCGCCCTTTCTGGCACTTTGCCCGTCTATTCCCATTGCCCTGTAGCGGTGGCGAATGGGTTAATATGGGGTTAAAGCCACATTGCAATTGAAAGGTGACCTTAAGCCAGGTTAATAATTGAGAGCTGTCAATTAGACAACTATCAATTATTAATCCTATTGCATGAAATAAAAATAAAACACACACACTTTAATTAAAAATCATTTTAATGAAATAATCACACAGTTTTTGACCATCTTTTATTTGACTGCAAAAACCATTTCCTGTAATAAAAATAAAATAAAAAAGCAAAATTATTCTTACCTATCCCATGCACAGTCAGGTCCCACGGTGTAATCCTTCAGAAAGGGTTAATGTTTACTGCAGGGACCGCAGCTAATGCTGCAGCCTCACAGTAAACCCCCAAATGAATGAGTTCCTCTCCTGGCTGACAGGAGAGGAAGTGGAAAGCTTAATTGATTGCTTTCCACTTTCACTTCAGGTCAGCCAGGGACACAATCAGTGACGTCAGAGGGAACTGATTAACAAAAATAGGGGTTCCCTTCGAATAAATAATGGCGTCGGGTCCCCCCTATTTTTGTTAACCAGCTAGATGAAGCAGACCGCTGAGGCCTGGATTTTCAGGCTGTTAAGGAGCCAAGATCCATGGACCTTGCCAGCCTGATAATACCAGGCCACAGCAGTCTGCATATCTTGGCTGATTAACAAAAATAGGGGATCCCCTCGAAAAAAATTGGCGTGGGGTCCCCCCTATTTTTGTTAACCAGCCAAGTAAAATGCAGACTGCTGCGGCCTGGTATTAAAAGACTGTCAAGGCCCATGGATTTTGGCCCTCAACAGCCTGATAATACCAGGCTACAGCAGCCCCACATTTAACGCATCAAAAGATGTGCCAATTGTGGCACTTTACCCGGCTCTTCCCACTGCCCTGTAGCGGTGGCAAGTGGGGTAATAAGGGGTTAATGTCACCGTTGATTGCACGGTGACAATAAGCCCGGTTAATAATGGAGAGGTGTCAATAAGACACCGATCCATTATTAATCCCAAAGTTATTAAATGTATAAAAAAAAGACAAA
>JARQOD010001120.1:0-31635 GCA_033576555.1 Oophaga sylvatica | reverse complement strand
CGTCAAAGTTTGCATGACCAGACGCATAAGTGGGATGTTCATGCTTATTATGGCGTCATCTGCGCTTACCAGCCGTGTGCCTTCCTCAAAACAATGAAGGACTTTACAGAGGTCTTTCAGCTTTGACCACTGCACATCCGACAACTCCATGTCTGCCCTCAATCGACCTTCCCGTGGATCCTCCCACAAATGCATTACAGCCTGCCTCTGTTCGCACAGCCTCTCAATCATGTGCATGGTGGCATTCCACCTTGTTGCAACGTCTATGATTAGGCAGTGCTTGGGGAGGTGAAGCGATCGCTGCAGCCTCTGCATACGACTGGAGTCTACAGGCGAGCGATGGATGTGCGAGCACAGTCTTCGCACCTTATGGAGCAGGGCTGGTAACTCCAGATAATTATTTAGGAAGCAATGCACCACCAGGTTCAAGGTGTGAGCCAGGCAAGATATGTGTCTGAGTTTTTCCAGGGCTATGGCTGCCACAAAATTACGGCCGTTATCACTGACTACCTTGCCTGGCTCAAGATGTAGACTGCCAAGCTATGACTCACTTTCTCGCTGCAAGTAGTCAGCCAGTACCTCCGCGGTGTGTCTGTTGTCGCCCAAAGACATCATCTTTAAAACAGCCTGCTGACGCTTACCACTAGCTGATCGATAGTGGACACCTCATGTGCAACACTGGCAGCTGCAGATGGAGTGCTTGTGCAACTGCGCTCTGTCGACGAGCTTTTGCTGCTGGAGGAGGAGGAAGAGGAGGAGGGTCGAATGCCTACAGCCAACTGTTGCCTATACCATGGGCTAGGCAGCACTGTCCCACTGCCTCTGTCACCTGTGGACCCTGCAACCACCACATTAACCCAGTCCGCAGTGATCGACACGTAACGGCCCTGGCCATGCCTACTGGCCCATACTTCTGTTGTGAGGTGCACCTTTCCACTCACTGATTGTTTGAGTGAATGGGCAATGCGGTCTTTCACATGCAGGTGGAGGGCAGGGATGGCTTTTCTAGAAAAGAAGTGCCAACTGGTTAGGTTATAGTGTGGGACAGCGTAAACCATGAGCTCTCGGAACGCTGCGCTTTCAACCAAACGGAAGGGCATCATCTCTAATGAGATCAGTTT
Source organism: Oophaga sylvatica (assembly GCA_033576555.1). Taxonomy (NCBI): domain Eukaryota; kingdom Metazoa; phylum Chordata; class Amphibia; order Anura; family Dendrobatidae; genus Oophaga; species Oophaga sylvatica. The sequence continues at coordinate 30,514 of JARQOD010001120.1, read as the reverse complement.
GGCAACGTAGGCGTTTAAATTTAGTGAGGTTTTGTAGTCCATCCACGCTTGCAAGTGCATGGTGTTTAAATGTCTAAGCATGCAACTGGTATTCAATATTCAGAGATTTTTCCCTAGGCTAAAGGTCCTTCCGCATTTCTCACAGATAACCTTTGCCTCATCAATAGGATTTTGGTCAAAAAAGTGTCACACTGCACTCTTCCTACTATGTAATAAATTTTCAGGGCTTGCACGCTGTGCTAATTTGACCATCTGACCAAGCTGTCCTGCAATCCTTTTTCTTTTTTTAACACGTTTTTGGACTGCTTTGGGCCTGCCAGAAAATCGCAGCTGCGATGTCGATGCCTGCCGCGGATCCTCCTCCTTTTCTGAGCTATTGCCAGTGGCACACTCTTCCCCCAATGTATGCCAATCCTGGGCCAACAACTTGGTCATCCATCACCTCCTCTTAAATTTCATCTGCACCTTCCTCTGTGTCACCATGTAAGGTGGTATCGTATGTGGGAAGGAGTACCTGATTTTCATCAGGGTCAGATTCTGGCTCAGTAGACTGCGAGGGCAATGCTGTGCTCTGGGTGAATGCACCAGCAGAATCATATAGCAGTGGCTGTGCATCAGTGCACTTCATGTCAGATTCATCTTGGACTGGGGAATTCAGGATTTGACTTTATAACCCAGGCATGGTATGTAAAAAGAGTTCCAGGGAGTAATCTGAAGTGTGGACTGCCCATCCTTCACTTTTGGTGGGGGTGAAGGACACAAGGAAAGGGGTTGTTCCTGACCAGAAGCCTGCACTGAGGACTCAGTGCTTGGAGCTTTTGAAACTTCAGAAGAGGAGGAGATAGAGCTGGAAGCTGTTTTGGCAATGTAAGACAAAACCTGTTCCTGATGCTCCGGCTTTAAAAGCGGTTTACCTACTCCCAGAAAAGGGAGCCTTCCAGGCCTTCTGGAGCCAGACGATGATGCAGGCTCAACACCTCCTGCTTAGGTGCTATTGTGCTTTTGGCACTACAAGCAGATGCACCACCACCATCAGTAGCAGGTGGCCCCCCATGACCACGTCCGCGACCTCTTCCACCATACTTCCTCATGTTTGTGTAAATTTACCTGAAATAACAGCAGATATATGGTACAGTATCAGTAGCATACAGCTGTATACAGTGAAGGTGAAAAATTTTAATCTCTGTATATATTTGTGGAGTAACAGACACAGACTCTCACAGGCTCAGTATGGATTACACTAGAATATAGCATACAGCATACAGCTGTATACAGTGTTGGGGGAATTGTAAATCTCCGTATGTATTTCAGGAGCAACACACACAGTCAGAGGCCCAGTCTGGCTAACACCAGAATATCAAAAAAAAGTAAAAGTGTACTGTCTCAGTTGTGTACAGCTGTATACAGTGTTGGGGGAATTGTAAATCTCCGTATATTTTTCCGGAGTCACACACAGATAGTCAGCCTGTATTTGTCCCTGATACCAGCCGGTACACGGTACTGTGAGGAGCGTACAGCTCTATACAGTGTGGGAAAAAAAGAACACTCGGTAACTAACTGAAATTTCCCACTGAGAACTGGCAGGCAGGCTGGTAATCAGCTCTGCTGATCTACACAAGCAATTTGTACTCAGTCACTGGCAGGCACCTCTGCTACCCCAACAAATTTTATTGCCCCTTATTACAGTCAGGCAGCTTACTAATCAGATGTGATGCTCCACACAAGCAATTTGTACACTGTCACAGACAGGCAGCTCTGCTACTCCACCAAATTAATTGCCCCTTTATCACAGACAGGCAGCCTACTAATCAGATCTGATGCTCCACACAAGCAATTTGTACACTGTCACTGGCAGGCAGCTCTGATACTCCACCAAATAATTGCCCCCTTATCACAGGCAGGCAGCCTACTAATCAGATGTTATGCTACACGCAAGCAATTTGTACACTGTCACTGGCAGGCAGCTCTGCTACTCCACCAACATAATTGCCCCCTTATCACAGGCAGGAAGCCGACTAATCAAATCTGATGCTCCACACAAGCAATTTCTACAGCGTCACAGGCAGGCAGGCAGCCTAAGAACCAGCATTGCTGCACACAGCAAAATTCTCCCCTCTCACTGCACAATCACTGTACAGCTAATCGCTATCAGCAGAAAGTAATTTTATTTTTTAGGCCCTGCCTAACGCTCTCCCTGCTCAGACACACAGCCAGCAACCTTCCCCTACACTGAGTTCGGCAGATGTAAAATGGCGGTCAGCGCTGAGGAATTTTATACGCACTGTGACGCCACTGAAAGCCAGCCAATCGCTGCAATGCCCTTCTCTAAGATGGTGCTGGCCGCTGCCTATGTCATCCAGTTGCCCACAGCCTGTGTCCTTGCTCATTGGCCGAGAAAAGGCGCTTAAAGTGTAGGGGAAAACCGACTACAGCAAAATGGTCGCCGAACACGTGACCGAACTCACTCCACGGTCGGGTTTAGTTTCATGAAACCCGACTTTGGTGAAAATCTGCGATTTTTGAAAATGAACGACCTGCTTCGCTCAACGCTAGTCATTTTTTCAATAAGAATTGAGTGAGATATTTTGTCAAATGCTTTGCTGAAGTCAAGATATACTATATCTACAGCATTTCCCTGATCCACCCAGTCAGTGATTCTGTCATAGAAGGAAATTAAGTTAGTCTGACATGACTTATTAGTTACAAACCCATGCTGACTCTGTTTAATCACTTCATTCTTATCCAGGTACTTAAATACATGTTGTTTAATAATTTGTTCAAAGATCTTTCCTGGTATAGAAGTCAGACTCACCGGCTTATAGTTGCCTGGGTCCACCTTCTTCCCCTTTTTGAAGATAGGAAGAACATTTGCTCTTCTCCAGTCTTCTGGGGCTTCTCCTGTTCTACAAGAATTTTCAAAGATTATGGAGGGTTCAAACATTTTTTCTGCTATCTCCTTCAGTACTCTGGGGTGTAATTCATCTGGACCAGGAGACTTGAATTCATTTAGGTTAGCTAAGTGTTTCCTCACTATCTGTCTGTTTAAAGATATCATGGATTCTTCTATTCCCTTAATAGGACAGAGAAGGACAGTTGATGCTACATTTACTCTCTGAGAGAAAACAGATGCAAAATAGGAATTTAAAACTTCAGCCTTCTCAACATCCTGTCTTTCCATTTCATCATTTTCATCCTGTAAAAATCCTATGTCATCTTTTACTCTTCTTTTACTTTTGATGTCTCTTGCAAGCTTTAATTCATTTTCAGCTTTAGATAATCTGATTCGTGCCCTGCAGGTTCGGCAGAGAGCATTATATTCTTCTTTAAATATGCCTCCCTCTTTCCATTTTATAAACATTTCTTTCTTTCTTTTTAGCATGTGCTTAAGTTCTGTGTTCATCCATCCTGTGTCACGCACAGTGTGGGAAAACCAAGTTTAACATGAAGGGAAATGGGTAAGAGGGCCCAGACACTAGGGAAGGGATTTGGAGACCCCTAGGCTAGATCTAATCTCTCCCTACAACTCCTACCGAGTCCCTATACTGGTTCCTCACCAGTGGCTGAGCTGGAATCTCAGGCTCTGAATCTCCCTGAGGCCTAAGTTCTGAATTGGGAACGGGAGGGAGATGTGCGCTAGGCAGTCTCCGCTAAACTAAAGACGATAAGGTGAGACAAACAGAGGAACACTTAGCTGAATCGTGAGATTCGGATATCAGATGAGGGATTCCAGACACCCAGCTGGAGCAGTCTGAATAGGTCCAACACACTAGCAAGCACAAGAGGAAATGAAGCTATTACCCGCACTGGGTCACAGCTGAGCCACTGACTAAATAGTTCCAAACTACTCTGAGGAGGAGGTCGACGCTGGGTCAGCTGGGCAGATGATTCAGGAAGCAGTCTGTATGGACAGGCATTCAGACCTTCTGAGGCCTGACGCAGGATGACAGCCTGTCACCTTCGAAGCGCTCGTGACATCCTGGTTTCCTTAAATGCGTCCTATTCTTCCCTCTTTTCGGAATTGTTAATGATTGTGCTTTGAGAATTTCATTTTTCAAGATTTCCCATCCTTCCTGGACATTTTTGTCCTTAAGGATATCTAGCCATTGGATCCCTCCAATTCTCTTTCTAAATCCGTTAAAATCTGCCTTTTTGAAATCTAACCTTGACTTCTGAGTCTTCACAGGTCTTCCTCCTCTAGTTATCCAAAATTCTAAAATAGCATGGTCGCTACTTCCTAATGTCCCAGCCACTCTTACCTCCTCAACCATTTCCTCCCTGTTTATAAGGATTAGATTCAAGGTAGCAGATCCCCTTGTTTTCTCCCCTACCTTTTGGAAGATAAAGTTGTCAGCAATAATAATAATAATCTTTATATAATAATAATCTTTATTTTTATATAGGGCTAACATATTCCACAGAGCTTTACAGTTTGCACACATTATCGTCGCTATCCCCGATGGGGCTCACAATCTAGATTCCCTATCTGTATGTTTTTTGGAGTATGGGATGAAACCCACGCAAACACGGGAACATACAAACTCCTTGCAGATGTTGTCCTTGGTGGGATTCAAACCCAGGACTCCAGCGCTGCAGTGATATCCACTGAGCCACCGTACTGCCCAGCAAGAGAGTATAAGAATTTCCTGGATCTGTTAGTTTTGACTGTGAGAGAATTTCCCAACAAATGTCTGGATAGTTGAAATCTCCCATGACAACCATGTCATATTTTTTTGAGAACTTGGCCATTTCTTTGTTTCTTGCAAATAAATTGTATCCTTCTAGCCCTGTATTCCAATCATGCGTATTGTCCCACCAAGTTTCAGTGATTCAATGACATCATATTTCTTTTCCTGCGTTTGTAGTTCCAATTCTCCTTGTTTGTTGCCCATAAATTTGTGCATTCCTATAGAAACATTTTAGTTTGTGATTGGTTTCTCTTTCTCCAAAATTTTTATTAAGATTTTTTTGTCTTTGTTCTTTCCTCCCACTTCTAATTGCAGAATTCTCAATAGCATTTGTCAGGTGTATGGCTTTTTCTGGCCTTTTGCTTCCCTTCCCACATAGTTCTAGTTTAATGCTCTCCTGATGAGTGTAGCAAGGCGACTTCCAAATACATGTTTTCCAGTCTTCGTAAGGTGCACCCCATCTCTAGCAAGTAGTCCATCATATAGGTAATTCACTCCGTGATCCAGAAATCCAAATCCTTGCTGACGTCACCATCGACATAGCCAGTTGTTCACCTGCAGAATCTTATTCCACCTCGTTGTTCCATGGCCATCCACTGGGAGGATGGAAGAGATGACCATATGCGCTCCCAGTCCTTTCACTTTCTTACCTAAGTTTTCAAAGTCACTGCAGATGGTTTCCAGGTTGTTTCTCACTGTGTCATTTGTCCCCACATGTATTAGCAGGAATGGGTAGTGATCTGTAGTTCTGAAGAGTCCTGATATCCTGTCAGAAACATCTTTAATTTTTGCACCTGGAAGACAGCACATTTCTCCTGAGGTTATATCCGGTCTACAGATAGCGGCCTCTGTTCCTCTCAACAGGGAATCCCCCATGACCACCACTCTTCGTTTCTTCTTCACAACATTTTTCTTTCTCCATCAAGGAGGACTCTGAAGCGTACAAGGTTGTTATTTGTGGGCAAAGTCTTATCCTGATGTATTTCTTCATCGTTCTCCTGCGTAAGAGCCTGGTACTAGTTCCTGAGCAGTATGGGCACTGACTGCCTCCCAATCCTCCTGCTTCTCTGGGTCACATGTTTCCATTCCTCTGTTTCTTCAGGTGCACTTCGAATTTCTTCTCTTTCTGTAACATGAAGAGATAATTCTGCTCTGTCTAAGAACTCTTCACTTTCCTTAATGATCTTCAATGTAGCTAACATCTCTTCAAGATTTGCAACTTTTCCTCCAACAGGGACACAAGCTAGCATTTGTGGCATGTGAAGTTTGGCTTTTCCACTCGTAGGTCTGTGAACATGTAGCAAGAAATTCAGCTCACCAAATGGCTCTTTGCCTCTTCCATATTGTTATTGTTAGAGATTTCAAAGCGGTGAAAAATGTGCCAATTTCCTCCTTTCAGCTGCAACGGCCAAAATCCAGTGATCTTTGAGCTCGCGGAGACTCTTCACTTATCCCAGAAGGCACTGGGAATATGCAAATTCTCTCCTCAGGACTCTTCTCCTGGTTTACCGATTTCCTCCTTTCAGCTGCAATGGTCAAAATCCAGTGATCTTTGAGCTCGCGGAAACTCTTCACTTATCCCAGAAGGCACTGGGAATATGCAAATTCTCTCCTCAGGACTCTTCCCCTGGTTTACCGATTTCCTCCTTTCAGCTGCAACGGCCAAAATCCAGTGATCTTTGAGCTCACGGAGAGTCTTCACTTATCCCAGAAGGCACTGGGAATATGCAAATTCTTTCCTCAGGACTCTTAACGTGGTTTGTACGTTAATGACATGGCTAATTTTTACAATTCTGACCACTGTCTCTTTATGAGGTTATAACTATGGAACGCTTCAATGGATCTTCGCGATTCTGAGAATGTTTTTTTGTGACATATTGCACTTCATGATAGTGGTAAAATTTCTTCGATATAACTTTTCGTTTATTTTTGTAAAAAACGGAAATATGGCGAAAATTTAGAAAATTTTGCAATTTTCAAATTTGAATTTTTATTCCCTTAAAACAGAGAAATATGTCACACAAAATAGTTGATAAATAACATTACCCACATGTCTACTTTACATCATCACAATTTTGGAACCAAAATTTTTTTTGTTAGGAAGTTATAAGGGTTAAAAGTTAACCAGCGATTTCTCATTTTTACAACAAAATTTACATAGCCATTTTTTTAGTGACCACCTCACATTTGAAGTCACTTTGAGGGGTCTATATGGCAGAAAATACTCAAAAGTGACACCATTCTTAAAACTACACCCTCCAAGGTAGTCAAAACCACATTCAAGAAGTTTATTAACCCTTCAGGTGCTTCACAGGAGCTGAAGCAACGTTGAAGGAAAAAATGAACATTTAAATTTTTAGTCACAAAAATAATATTTTACAAACATTTTTTTTATTTTCACAAGTGTAAAAGGAGAAAATAGACAGAAAAAGATGTTGTGCAATTTCTCCTGAGTACACCAATACCCCATATGTGGGGGAAAACCACTGTTTGGGTGCACGGCAGGGCTCGTAAGGGAAGGAGCGCCATTTGACTTTTTCAAACCAATATTGGCTGGAATGGAGATTGGACCTCATGTCCCATTTGGAGAGCCCCTGTGTGTCTAAACAGTGGAAATCCCCACAAGTGACTCCATTTTGGAAACTAGAACCCCTTAGGAACTTATCTAGATCTGTTGTGAGCACTTTGAACTCCCAAGTGTTTCACAAAAGTTTATAATGACTGGATGTGAAAAAGAAATCCAAAAAATGATTTTTTAGTCCCAATTTTTGATTTTTCCCAAGGAAATTGATCCTAAAAGTTGTTGTCCAATTTGTCCTGAGTACGCTGTTACCCCATATGAGGGGGGGGGTCTGTTTGGGCGCACTGTAGGGCTTTGGAAAGGAAGTAATAACGTTTTGGAATGCAGACGTTGATGGTTGTCATGTTCCATTTGCAGAGCCTCAGATGTGCCTAAACAGTGTAAACCCCCCCAACAAGTGACCCCATTTTGGAAACTAGATCCCCTAAGAAGCTTATCTAGATCTGTGGTGAGCACTTTGAACCCCCAAGTGTTTCACACAAGTTTATAATACCTTTCCCACAAAAATGATCTTTTAGAAACCAATTTTTTATTTTCCCAAGGGTAACAGGAGAAATTGGACCACAAAAGTTGTCTAATTTGTCCTGAATACGCTGATAGTCCATATGTGGAGGGGAACCATTGTTTGGGCGTGCATCAGAGCTCGGAATGAAAGGAAAGCCATTTGACTTTTTCCAACCAAAATTGGCTGGAATTGAGATTGGACGCCATGTCGCATTTGGAGAGCCCCTGATGTTAGGGGTCGAGTTCCCGCCTCTGCACAAGGGGAATCTCGAGCCATTCCCGCTGCGGTCCCCTATCCGTCTCCGGCCACAGTGGAGTCTCCTCAGCAGGGACATCGGCCCCAGCGTCTTGCTCAGCCTAGTACTGTGCAGAGGTTTACTGCTGCCTCTCCAGGTTCTGCTATTGTGGCCAGTACTGGTCAGCGGCGAGCAGACGTCTTTAGGACTAAGTCCTGCGTTTCCCCTTCTGAGCATGCCCAGGTTAAGATCTCTCATTGGAGATCAGGGGTCACATGCTCAGGTACTACAGCAGCTCCTATTGGTCCGCCAGGAAGGTCCTGAAACTACATGTGTTCTGAATAGTGTTGAGCGATACTGCCCAATATCCCGAAATATCGGATCGGATTGGATCGGCCCGATACTCAAAAAGTATCGGGTATCGCCGATCCAATACCGGAAACCCAATGCATGTCAATGGGACAGAAATATAGGAATTAAAAGATCCTCTTTCTTTCCTTGTAAACACTAGATATACACACATAGAATACACATATATATATATATATATATATATATATATATATACATGTCATTGTGACATATATATATATATATATATATATATATTACATGTCATTGTGACATATATATATATATATATATATATACATATATTTATAGTTCATACACTTCTACATAGTAAAATAGCCTCTGATTCAATTGCCGAGCAATGCCGGATTTTGTGACAATACAGAACCACCCGACATGAAATGACACATAGTTTACATAGAGTTAACCATGTCATTTCATGTAGTTTGATATATGGTTTTCACTAACAATTACATGAGTGTATGTATGCAAAATTTGACACATGTAGGGGTTAATTAAAGGTGTAAATTTTCTGTAAAAAAACACATTTTTTTGCTACGAATTTACATCTTTAATTAACCCCTACATGTGTCAAATTTTGCACACATATACTCATGTAATTGTTAGTGAAAACCATATATCAAACTAAATAAAATGACATGGTTAACTCTATGTAAACCATGTGTCATTTCATGTCGGGTCTGTAATTTCACAAAAGCCAGCAATTGAATTAGCGGCTATTATACTATGTAGAAATGTATGTAGGGGCAGAGGGAAAGGCATCTCCTTTCCATTTTCATGCTGCTAGGATCCAGGTAAATGACCCGGAGGGTCCCATCAGATAATGTATTATTTAAACAGCGTGTGTGTGTCTATTGAACGGGGTGCTCCGCATTGCCTTGTGATAGGGGCTATGACTGGAGGTCAGGCTGATATTGTATAGCGGCATTAGTAGTCTACACCGTTCTCCAGCACACATATGCGTACCTCTTATTAGTTCAAGACAGGTTATATTTATTATTTGATTGAGAGCTCCTGATGGGGATAGTATAATTTTTTGGCTAATTTAAGGCCAAGATTTTCACTCCATTATTGCCCCACAGGAGATGTCATCGGTCGGTTATGAAATTAACCTTTCTGACACTTAGAAACTATGTTAGAGGTTTCTTGATTATATAAATATCACTACATAGATTGGGATACTTTGTTCTCATTTGCTCGCAGCTATATCTATTAGTATGAGAATAATTTTTTCCGTCCCTTTTATCTTGCATTTTTTATAAAAATTGTTGTGATTTATTATGCTTAATAAAATTTGTACAATTTTCTAATTACCATGGGATCTTGCTCGTATGTATTTTGTCTTATCATGGACAATTAATCTGGTAAAAATATATATATATATAATATATGTCACAAATTCAATGACATGTATATATATACATATATATATATGAGGTGTAAAATTGTTGAAAAAAAATGCGTGGGCTCCCGCCCTATTTTCTCAACCAGACAGACAAAGCCAGCGAGTGGGGGCAGATAATAATAGCCCAGAGAGGGACCATTATTTTTGGCCCCCCCCTGGCTACTAACATCTGCCCCAGACACCCCAGAAAAGGCAAATCTATAATTAGATTCGCCCTTTCTGGCACTTTGCCCGTCTATTCCCATTGCCCTGTAGCGGTGGCGAATGGGTTAATAAGGGGTTAAAGCCACCTTGCTATTGAAAGGTGACTTTAAGCCAGGTTAATAATTGAGAGCTGTCAATTAGACAATTATCACACACAGTTTTTGACAAGATTTTATTTTACTACCATTCCTTGCAAAGAACTTGTTCACCTGTAATAAAAATAAAATAATAAAGCAACATTATTCTTACCTATCCGATGTTCAGTCAGGTCCCCAATGTAATCCTTCTGAAAGGGTTAATGTTTACTGCAGAGACCGCAGCTATAGCTGCCAGCCTCACAGTAAACCCCCAAATGAATGAGCTCCTCTCCCGGCTGACAGGAGAGGAAGTGGTTAGCATAATTGATTGCTTCCCACTTTCAATTCAGGTCAGCCAGGGACACCGTACAGCATCAGTGACATCAGAGGGAATCCCGGCTGACCAGAAGCGAACTGATTAACAAAAATAGGGGATCCCCTCAAAAAAAAATGGTGTGTGGCCCCCCTAATTTTGTTAACCAGTCAAATAAAAAGCAGACTGCTGCGGCCTGGTATTAAAAGACTGTCAAGGCCTATGGATTTTGGCCCTCAACAGCCTAAAAATACCAGGCTGCAGCAGCCCCACAATTGGCGCATCCAAAAATGCGCCAATTGTGGCACTTTCCCCGGCTCTTCCCACTTGCCCTGTAGCGGTGGCAAGCGGGGTAATAAGGAGTTAATGTCACCTTTGATTGAACGGTGACAATAAGCCCGGTTAATAATGGAGAGGCGTAAATTAGACACCAATCCATTATTAATCATAAAGTTTGTAAATTTGTAAAAAAATACACAGCCAGAATAAAGTATTTTAATGAAATAAAACACAACACATTTTTCATTATTTTTATTGTTTGCTCATCCTGCGACGTCATCAATCTCCTGTAAAAAGACAAAAGTAACAAACCAACAAAAATACTCCCTGTCTGACGCAGTCCAAAATCACGAGTGCCCCACGACGAGTCCAGCTCTGCTACATCTGCATGCCAGGCTGAGCCTGACATCCACATAGAGCAGAGCAGCTTACCAGTGCAGATTCCCCGGCTGTGACGTCATCGGACTGGTTTACAGCCAGCTGTCGCGAGAGTACAGCTGGCCGAGATTACCCAGTACCCAGCAGTCACTGCAGTTATCGCGAGATGCTGCACGTGACCGCCAGGGAGAGGGTAATGGCCGGCCTGGAAGGATGGATGGATGTGACCGCCGTGAATCTTCTGCCAGGTAAGTGCTGCTGACACCAGACAGACCCGACCGACACTGACAGTGACACTTTCGGGAAGTTCCTGTGTCACGCACTTTGTTCTGTGACACAGGAACTCCCCATAGACTTTAGAGGAAAACTCTGATCCCGGTATCCGATATGACAAAAATATCGGATCTCAGAATCGGAATTCCGATGCTGCGAATATCGGCCAATACCCGATATTTGCAGTATCGGAGTGCTTAACACTAGTTCTGAACAGTTTCTCATTGGTCCTTTTCTGGCAGGCCCTGTAGTTGCTTCTATAAAAGGGTTCTATGGCCATGCGGCCATGCGCTAGTATCAATTGCATTATGTGCTTTACGCCAGTGTGATCATGCACGCATGTGGTTAGGGCTCGGCTGAATTAGGCCCCTAGAATACCGTTCTCTCCGGTGAGGAGATTGCTTGATTGCATTGCTGTCTGCATGATCACGGACTGCTATCCGCATAGCAGTTATCTGTGTTTCCCTGTGGAGTTAACAGGGCACAGTACCTATCTCTGCGTCTTTACCTCAGTGACTCTGTGTTGTAACAGAGTTTGCCTATACCGCCACCTTACTAGCAGCAGACTCTGCCTGCACGGTGGACCCAGGGCTGCGAACGCACCCACTATTTATATTTATCTGGTGCGTTCCACAGTCCCTAACAGTATACTAGCACCAGGGACTGGTAGTAAAATGGCGGACGACCAGCATCTGCAGTGGCATATCCAGCAGCTGGAGGGTAGGTTGGCGACTCTAGAGCACACAACCTCAGCTGTGGATGTTACCGCAGTCGCTGTTCAGGCTGCTAGTGTGGCTGCAGCCAGTTTGTCCTCTGCTACCCCTGCCCTGACTTTTTCCCGCCTCCCACATCCAGATAAGTTTCCTGGCGATAGTAAACAATGTTGGGGTTTCGTCAGTCAGTGCTCCATACATTTAGAGCTCCTGGCTGCATGTTTTCCCACGGAGTGGGCAAAAGTGGTTTTTTATCATATCCCTTTTGTCGGTCAGGGTGTTGGAGCGCGATGATCGTGTGGTGCAGAGTGCTCCTCTCTTTTTGGATACTCTGAGACAGGTCTTTTTAGGACCTCGTGTCACCCATGATACGGCTCCTCAACTGTCGGCAATCACCCAGGGTTCATCCATGGTCAGCCAGTTCGCCGTCCAATTTCATACTCTGGTCTCTGAGTTGGAGTGGCCAGATAAAGTCCTTATACCACTGTACTATGGGGACAAGCAGACCATGTGAAGGACGCCTTGTCCACCAGGGAGATTCCCGCCACACTGGAGGAGCTCATTACCATATCTACCCACATCGACATCCGTTTTAACGAGCGGAGGTTGGAGCGGACCCAGTGTATGCAGAGGTTCTGGCTGGCGCCCACCTTCGCCAGACCTCTTGAATCTTCCGTTCAGGCGCCTAATTCCCCTGAGGCCATGGAGGTTTCTCGAGCGAGACCTAAATCTCGGGCCGCTCGAGCACCTGTGATCTGTAATGTTTGCCAACAGTTAGGGCATTATGCTAACAAATGTCCACAACGGTTGGGAAAACGACCGCGTCTAGTAACCATTGGAGGGGGTTCACTAGACACAGCAGTACATGCCTCCAAGTTGTCCTTTAAGGGGACAATCAGTTTAAGCTCATCCACTATGACAGTAACGCTTTGTGTGGACTCTGGAGTCGAAAGAAATTTCATGTCCTCTACCATCGCTCTCCGCCACTCTATACCTCTGGTGATGCTCGCCAAACCTGTGACTGTTCGAGTAGTGAATGGGTTGACACTGCCTTCACAAATCACACATCAGACCATTCCTTTCACGTTATCTATGTCCCCTTCTCATCAGGAGATTATCTCACTTCTTGTCATTCCTGAGGGAATAGACGAGATATTGCTGGGGATGCCCTGGCTCCTTTTCCATTCCCCACATATTAGGTGGATCTCTGGGAGGATATTGGGTTGGAGTGAGTCGAGTAAAGGCAGATGCAAGAGGGATTGCATTCAGGTGGCTACTACAGAGATGCCCGCAGATCTTACTTCCCTTCCCAATTACTATTGGGCTTATGCAGACGTGTTCTCCAAGAAGGCTGCGGAGATCCTTCTACCTCACCGTCCCTATGACTGTCCTATTGACCTCTTGCCCGGAGCAGAACCTCCTCGGGGATGAGTTTATCCCCTTTCTCTCCCGGAGACGGAGACTATGTCTCAATACATTCAGGAAAATCTGGCAAGAGGATTCATTTTGAAGTCAGTGTCACATGCAGGGGTGGGGTTCTTCGTTCAGAGGAAGAACGGAGAATTACGTCCATGCATCGATTACAGGGGTCTTAATGCCATTACCGTTAAGAATAAATACCCGTTGCCCCTGATTTCGGAGCTCTTTGATAGGCTACGGGGAGCAAGGGTATTTACCAAATTAGATCTGCGGGGTGCTTATAACCTGATTCGCATCCGTGAGGGGGAAGAATGGAAGACGACTTTCAATACCAGAGATGGGCACTATGAATATCTGGTGATGCCCTTCGGGCTCTGTAATGCCCCAGCCGTCTTCCAAGACTTTGTTAACGACATCTTCATCGATATGCTTTCCACCTCAGTAGTGTTGAGCATTCCGATACTGCAAATATCGGATATCGGCCGATATTTGCTGTATCGGAATTCCGATTCTGAGTTCCGATATTTTTGTCATATCGGATATCGGAATCTGAGTTTTCCGACAAAGTCTATGGGGTGTTCCTGTGTCACAGAACGAAGTCAATGTCAGTGTCAGTCAGGTCTGTCAGGAGTCAGCAGCACTTACCAGGCAGAAGATCCCCGGCGGTCATGTTCATCCAACCATCCATCCAGGCCGTCCATTACCCTCTCCCTGGCGGTCACGTGCAGCATCTCGCGATAACTGCACGGGCTGCCGGGTACTGGGTAATCTCGGCCAGCTGTACTCTCGCGACAGTTGGCCGTAAACCAGTCCGGATGACGTCACCGCTGAGGAAGCCGCAATGGTAAGCAGCTCTGCTCTATGTAGATGTCAGGCTCAGCCTGTCATCCAGATGTAGCAGAGCTGGACTCGTCGTGGGACACTGGTGATTTTGGACTGCGTCGGACAGGGAGTATTTGTGTTGGTTTGTTATTTTTGTTTTTTTACAGGAGAACGATGGCGTCGCAGGATGAGCATGCAATAAAAATAATGAAAACTGTGTTGTGTTTTATTTCATTAAAATACTTTTTTCTGGCTGTGTATTTTTTAAAAAATTTACAAATTATGATTAATAATGGATCGGTGTCTTATTGACGCCTCTCCATTATTAACCGGGCTTATTGTCACCGATCAATCAAAGGTAACATTAACTCCTTATTACCCCGCTTGCCACCGCTACAGGGCAAGTGGGAAGAGCCGGGTAAAGTGCCACAATTGGCGCATCTTTGGATGCGCCATTTGTGGGGCTGCTGCAGCCTGGTATTTTTAGGCTGTTGAGGGTCAAAATCCATGGGCCTTGACAGTCTTTTAATACCAGGCCGCAGCAGTCTACTTTTTACTTGGCTGGTTAACAAAAATAGGGGGACCCCCAACCCATTTTTTTTCGAGGGATCCCCTATTTTTGTTAACCAGCCAAGCTAAGCAGACTGCTGTGGCCTGGTATTATCAGGCTTGCAAGGTTCATGGATATTGGATCCTTACCAGCCTGAAAAACCAGGCCACAGCAGTCTGCTTCATCTGGCTGGTTAACAAAAATAGGAGGGACCCCACACCATTTTTTTTCAAGGGGATCCCTATTTTTGTTAACCAGCCAAGATAAGCAGACTGCTGTGGCCTGGTATTGTCAGGCTTGCAAGGTGTTAAGGGTCTGCGGAACGCACCAAATATATAAAGTAGAGAGGTGCGTTCGCAGCCCGGGGTCCACTGTGCAAGCGGAGCCTGCTGCTAGTAGAAATGGCGCGAGAAGCAAACTCTGTTATCCCGCAGAGTCGCCAACATAAACGTCGTAATGCGCTGTGGCAATAAGTGCGAACTCTGTTACTCCACAGAGCCGCTAGAAGGAGAGCCGCAGCGATATATGGCGATGTGTGCGCACTCACTAGACACAACTGAGTGGCAAAGAACACACGCTAGGGCGCTGTCTAGCGTTGAAAGCAAACCCTGTTACGTCACAGGGCCGCTGAGAAAAAGTACTGTGTCCTGTCAGGCTCTCAGGTACACAGTTAAGTGCTACGCGTTCATAAAGCGTGATCATGTGCTAATGTCACCCGCAATCTATGGGGTCTGAACGCCAGACCCTGAATACGGCAATCAAAACTCCTCACCGGTTATGCCGGTAATCTAGGGCATCTAGGACACCGACCCTGACCAGCTACCATACCAAACTCCTCACCGATTAAGTCGGTATTCTAGTGGCTTATTTCAGCCGGGTCCCTATCCACACATACACATGACCACACTGGCGCATAGCATACAATGATTGATATTAGCGCATGGCGGCCCAGCCATGCTACCCTTTTATAGCAACAGCTACAGGACCTTCCAGGAACAAGGACCAATGAGAAGCTGTTACAAACAAACGTAGCTACATGACCTTCCTGGCAGACCAATAGGAGCCGCTGCAGCACCTGAACATGTGACCCCTGATCTCCAATGAGAGATCTCACTCTGGGCATGCTCAGATGGGAAAACGCAGGACTTTGTCTCAAAGACGACTGCTCCAGCACTGGCTATAATAGCAGATCCAGGAAAAGCAGCAGCAAGTCACTGCACAGTAGAGGAGTGGTCAAGACGCCTGGACCGACGTCTCTGCTGAGCAGGCTCCACTGCGGCCGGAGATGAATGGGAGACCGCAGCAGGACGGGTTCGAGACTCCTCTTGTGCAGCAGCAGGAAATCAAACCCTAACACAAGGTCCATGGATATTGGCTCCTTAACAGCCTGAAAAACCAGGCCTCAGTAGTCTGCTTTTTCAGGCTGGTTAACAAAAATAGGGGGGACCCCACACCATTTTTTTTTCGAGGGGATCCCCTATTTTTGTTAATCAGTTCACTTCAGGTCAGCCGGGATTCCCTCTGACGTCACTGATGCAGTTCGGTGTCCCTGGCTGACCTGAAGTGAAAGTGGGAAGCAATCAATTATGTCAGCCAGGAGAGGAGATGATTCAGTCGGGGGTTTACTGTGAGACTGTCAGCATTAGCTGCGGTCTCTGCAGTAAACATTAACCCTTTCAGAAGGATTACATCGGGGGACCTTACTGAACATCGGATAGGTAAGAATAATGTTGCTTTATTATTTTATTTTTATTACAGGTGAACAAGGGCTTTGCAAGGAATGGCAGTAAAATAAAATATGGTCAAAAACTGTGTGTTTATTTCATTAAAATAATTTTTAATTAAAGTGTGTGTGTTTTATTTTTATTTCATACAATAGGATTAATAATTGATAGTTGTCTAATTGACAGCTCTCAATTATTAACCTGGCTTAAACTCACCTTTCAATAGCAAAGTGGCTTTAACCCATTCGCCACCGCTACAGGGCAATGGGAATAGACGGGCAAAGTGAAAGAAAGGGCAAATCTAATTATAGATTTGCCTTTTCTGAGGTGTCTGGGGGCAGATGTTAGTAGCCGGGGGGGGCAAAAATAATGGTCCCTCTCTATGCTATTATTATCTGCCCCCACTCGCTGGCTTTGTCTGTCTGGTTGAGAAAATAGGGCGAGAGCCCACGCATTTTTTTTCAAAAATTTTACACCTCATATATATATATATATATATATATTACACATGTCATTGAATTTGTGCCACACACATATATATATATATATATATATATATATATATATATTAATATTTATAGTACATACATTTCTACATAGTATAATAGCCGCTAATTCAATTGCCGGCTTTTGTGAACATAGAGAACCCAACATGAAATGACACATGGTTTACATAGAGTTAACCATGTCATTTCATGTAGTTTGATATATGGTTTTCACTAACAATTACATGAGTGTATGTGTGCAAAATTTGACATATGTAGGGGTTAATTAAAGGTGTAAATACGTAGCAAAAAAATGTGTTTTTTTTACAACGAATTTACACATTTAATTAACCTGGCTTAAACTCACCTTTCAATAGCAAGGTAGCTTTAACCTATTATTAACCCATTCGCCACCGCTACAGGGCAATGGGAATAGATGGGCTAAGTGCCAGAAAGTGCGCATCTAATTATAGATTTGCCTTTTCTGAGGTGGCTGGGGGCAAATGTTAGTAGCCAGGGGGGGCACAAAATAAATGCACCCTCCCTAGGCTAAGATTATCTGCCCCCACTCGCTGGCTTTGTCTGTCTGGTTGAGAAAATAGGGTGGGAGCCCACGCATTTTTTGTCAATGAATTTACACCTTTCATTAACCCCTACAGGTGTGAAATTTTGCACACATACACTCATGTAATTGTTAGTGAAAACCAGATATCAAACTACATGAAATGACATGATTAACTGTATGTAAACCATGTGTCATTTCATGTCAGGTCTGTGATTTCACAAAAGTCAGCAATTGAATTAACGGCTATTATAGTATGAAGAAGTGTATTAACTATAAATATATATGTATATATATATATGTATGTGTCACAATGACATGTATATATATATATATATATATATATATATATATATATATGTATTATATGTGTATATATGTAGTGTTTTGTGAGCTGTCAGTGTGATTTTACAGTAGCCAGGGATGAATTGCCTGCTTTTCAAAGGACACTGGTGCGTATAAATCGGACAGCACTCGCATGGTGCGAGTGATGTCCGATTTTTTATCGCATCCATTGACTTGCATTAGCGATTATCATGCCAAAATCGATACAAATTGCAGCATGTTGCGATTTTTTTCTCACACCGATTTCGGCTGAGAAAAAAAAATCGCAAATGAGAAGTCCCCTATTGAATAACATTGGTCCGATTGCAATCCGATTTTTTATCGGCTTAAAATCGTCCATTTTTGGCTCAAGTGAGTATGAGCACTTAAAGTATAATCATCATCACAGCTGCAATATTGCTGTATTTGTTGGTATTCATTAAATGATATATTATCAAGCCATTTATGGTAATGACTGCTGGTAAAGTGAATACTGCTGTTTGCTTCTAGAACGTTGCTGTTTGCTTTTTAGATCAAGAAAACTGATGCTATTACAATGCCATTACTATAGTGGGGGCAATGGAAATTCCCTAATTATTCCCATTGTGTTCTTCGAGGAAATGGTGTACAGTATATCCTGCAATCTCCCTTCCATTTAATGAATAATTCATCAATAAACTGTTTGTAAAGCTTGATGTTGGTAAAACATTTTAATCAATATATATAAAACGGGTTTCAAACACTCTCATGAACAGGATAGGATAACTTGGCGTGATCCTCGTCCCCATTGCTGTATCCTGGACAGTAAAATAATTGTTATGCAGTATAAATTGGAGACCGACCACTATAAGAGACCAATGTCTTGTAATTATTTTTTGTTCCTTCTTGAAAAAGAAATTAACACAGTGTAACGCTATGTGATTTTGGATGTTTGTGTATAAGGATGGCACATCAAGAGTGTGTGGTAAATTGGCTCACTTGGCTGCACCTAGAGGTAGACACAGGAACACTGCCTCTTTAAATCTTCCACTGGCTTATTAAAATACCTCATAAACCAATGCAATGTCAGCAAAAGCAAACCCGGCCTCCCTGGCCTAAGAGGAAAACATAAAGAATGGCACAACCCTTGTTGCTATGGAAATCTGCTCGCTTCAGGAACAAACAACAAAAGTTCTGCTTTCCTTAACATGGAAATACAGCTCCAGAGCTTGCACCTCCAGACCCACCCCACACTGAATGCTCTAGAAGGCTGGATATTTATCCTCTGGACTTCTCCCACCGTACAGCTGTTCAATCCACCTAGCACTAAACGTGGCTGCTAAACTCCTAGATTGATATCACTGAAGCTAACACCCTTAACCCCTTCACCCCCAAGGGTGGTTTGCACGTTAATGACCGGGCCAATTTTTACAATTCTGACCACTGTCTCTTTATGAGGTTTTATAACTCTGGAACGCTTCAACGGATCTTCACGATTCTGAGATTGTTTTCTCGTGACATATTGTACTTCATGTTAGTGGTAAAATTTCTTCGATATAACTTGCGTTTATTTTTGAAAAAAATGCAAATATGGCGAAAATGTTTAAAATTTTGCAATTTTCAAACTTTGAATTTTTATTCCCTTAAAACAGAGAAATATATCACACAAAATAGTTAAGAAATAACATTTCCCACATGTCTACTTTACATCAGCACAATTTTGGAACCAAAATTTTTTTTTGTTAGGAAGTTATAAGGGTTAAAAGTTGACCAGCGATTTCTCATTTTTACAACAAAATTTACAAAGCCATTTTTTTTAGTGACCACCTCACATTTGAAGTCACTTTGAGGGGTCTATATGGCATAAAATACCCAAAAGTGACACCATTCTAAAAACTGCACCCCTCAAGGTACTCAAAACCACATTCAAGAAGTTTATTAACCCTTCAGGTGCTTCACAGTAACTAAAGCAACGTGGAAGGAAAAAATGAATATTTTACTTTTTAGCCACAAAAATTATCTTTTACAAACTTTTTTTTTATTTTCACAAGTGTAAAAGGAGAAAATGGACAGATAAGGTTGTTATGTAATTTCTCCTGAGTACGCCAATACCCCATATGTGGGGGAAAACCACTGTTTGGACACACGGCAGAGCTCGTAAGGGAAGGAGCGACGTTTGACTTTTTCAAACTAAAATTGGCTGGAATTTAGATTGGATGCCATGTCGCGTTTGGAGAGCCCCTGATGCTCCTAAACAGTGGAAACCCCCCACAAGTGACACCATTTTGGAAACTAGACCCCCTAAGGTACTTATCTAGATCTGTTGTGAGCACTTTGAACCCTCAAGTGTTTCACAAAAGTTTATAAAGCCTTGGTGTGAAAAAAAATAAAATCAATTTTCCACAAAAATGATTTTTTAGTCCCAAATTTTTGAATTTTCCCAAGGAAATTGGACCCCAAAAGTTGTTGTCCAATTTGTCCTGAGTACGCTGATACCCCATATGTGGGGGGGGAACTGTTTGGGCGCACGGCAGGGCTTGGAAAGGAAGTAGTAACGTTTTGGAATGCAGACATTAATTGGGGTCATGTTCCGTTTGCAGTGCCCCAGATGAGCCTAAACAGTGGAAACCCCCCACAAGTGACCCCATTTTAGAAGCTAGACCCCTAAGGAACTTATCTAGATCTTTGGTGAGCACTTTGAACCCCCAAGTGCTTCACACAAGTTTATAATGCCCGGGCATGAAAATAAAAAATCCTATTTTTTTCCCACAAAAATTATCTTTTAGTCACTAATTTTTTATTTTCCCAAGGGTAACAGGAGAAATTGGACCACATAAGTTGTTGTACAATTTGTCCTGAGTACGCTGATACCCCATATGTGGGGGGGAACCACTGTTTGGGCGCACGGCAGAGCTCGGAATGGAAGGAGCACCATTTGTGTTGTGAATGGGCTAGAAATGAATTCTGAGCAGAAGCTCCCTCTGGTGGTTACAAACAGTACTGAACTATCCAATGAAGATTGTGAAGATTGGAGATCAGGT
Organism: Oophaga sylvatica; assembly: GCA_033576555.1. NCBI lineage: Eukaryota > Metazoa > Chordata > Amphibia > Anura > Dendrobatidae > Oophaga > Oophaga sylvatica. The sequence goes on along the minus strand of JARQOD010001120.1, from coordinate 9,588 downwards.
GTTACTGACTGGTCTTATATAAGGGAGTTTCCCTCCCATCAGGGTTGCCGGTGATCAATTGTTCTGGTCTCATCTTTGATTTCCCGTTCACTTTGTGGCTTGCTGTTTCGTGCCTGCATCTTCTGCTAACAGATAAGACATTTTCTTCTTTTAGTTTTTTGTGCTTGTTTTTTGCATTTTGTCCTGCACTTCTGTGGGGGTCTGCCGGGTCCCCTTTGGGGGCTTGTGCTCCTCTCAGTTTAGTTCAGCCACTTTGTTTGTTCATTTGCTTTTTCCAGTTTTTTCAGTGGTTGCTGTTTAGTTTTTGTTACACCAGAGAACTAATTTAGGTGGTAGAGGTCGTGTGATCTCAGGTGTTTTTGTAATTAGTAGAGTTGGTGCTTTTCAGGGTTTTTTGGGATTGCAGTAAGTGCCCTTCCTATCCTTTTCTATTTAGGAAGTTTGGGCCCCAACGTTTGCTCATACTATTTTCTGTCTGTGTCAGTATTTCTTCTTGTCTAACCGCCATTACATGTTTGGGGGCTTTCTATGTTCTTTGGGGATCTGCTCCGGGGCAGATAGCTTTCCTCTTTCTATCTTTAGGTGTAGTTAGCTTCTCAGGCTGTGACGAGGCGTCTAGGACCAACGTAGGTACGCTCCACGGCTGCCTTTAGTTGTGGTGGTTAGTCAGGGTACTGCAATCCCATAGATTCCAACCTCTCTGGTGTATTGCCTTTTTTGCCTGCTCTCCTCAGCTACCAAATCATAACACATTTGACTTTTTCCAACCACAATTGGCTGGAATTGAGATTGGATGCCATGTTGCATTTGGAGAGCCCCTGATGTGCCTAAACAGTGGAAACCCCCCACAAATGACCCCATTTGGGAAACTAGACCCCCTAAGGAACTTATCTAGATCTTTGGTGAGCAATTTGAACCCCCAAGTGCTTCACACCAAGTTTATAACGTAGAGCCGTTATATTTAAAAATCATATTTTTTCCACAAAAATGATCTTTTCACCCCAATTTTTATTTTTCCAAGGGTAACAAGACCCCAATAGTTATTGTGCAATTTGTCCTGAGTGCGCTGATACCCCATATGTGGGAGAAAACCACTGCTTGGGTGCATGGCAGAGTTTGGAAGGGAAGGAGCGCCGTCTGACTTTTTCAACGCAGAATTGGCTGGACGCCATGTCGTGTTTGGAGAGCTCCTGATCTGCCTAAACAGTGGAAACCCCCATAAATGACACCATTTTGGAAACTAGACCCCTTTGGAAACTTATCTAGATGTGTGGTGAGAACTTTGAACCCCCAGGTGTTTCACTAAAGTTTATAACGTACAGCCGTAAAATAAAAAATCTTTTTTTTTTTTTTTTTTTACAAAAATGATTTTTTCGCCCCCAATATTTTATTTTCAGAAGGGTAACAGAAGAAATTGGAACCCAAAAGTTGTTGTCCAATTTGTCCTGAGTACACTGATACCCAATATGTGGGCGAAAACTACTGTATGGGCACACGTCGGGGCTCGGAAGGGAAGTAGTGACGTTTTGGATTGCAGAATTTGATGGAATGGTCTGGGGGCGTCATGTCACATTTGGAGAGCCCCTGATGCACCTAAACAGTGGAAACCCCCCACAAGTGACCCCATTTTGGCAAATAGACCCCACAAGGAACTTATCTAGATGTGTGGTGAGCACTTTGAACCCCGAAGTGCTTCACAGAAGTTTATAACGCACAGCCATAAAAATAAAAAATCTTTTTTTTTTACAAAAATGATTTTTTCGCCCCCAATATTTTATTTTCACAAGGGTAACAGGAGAAATTGGACCCCAAAAGTTGTTGTCCAATTTGTCCTGAGTATGCTGATACCCAATATGTGGGAGAAAACTACTGTATGGGTGCACGTCAGGGCTCGGAAGGGAAGTAGTGAGGTTTTGGATTGCAGACTTTGATGGAATGGTCTGGGTGCGTCATGTCGCATTTGGAGAGCCCCTGATGCGCCTAAACAGTGGAAACCCCCCACAAGTGACCCCATTTTGGAAAATAGACCCCACAAGGAACTTATCTAGATGTGTGGTGAGCACTTTGAACCCCGAAGTGCTTCACAGAAGTTTATAACGCACAGCCGTAAAAATAAAAAATCCTTTTTTTTTTTTGCAAAAAAGTTTTTTTCGCCCCAATATTTTATTTTCACAAGGGTAACAGGAAAAATTGGACCCCAAGAGTTGTTGTCCAATTTGTCCTGAGTACGCTGATACCCAATATGTGGGAGAAAACTACTGTATGGGTACACGTTGGGGCTCGGAAGGGAAGTAGTGACGTTTTGGATTGCAGACTTTGATGGAATGGTCTGGGGCGTCATGTCGCATTTGGAGAGCCCCTGATGCACCTAAACAGTGGAAATCCCCAACAAGTGACCCCATTTTGGAAAATAGACCCCACAAGGAACTTATCTAGGTGTGTGGTGAGCGCTATGAAGCCCCAAGTGCTTCACAGAAGTTTATAATGTACAGCCGTAAAAACAAAAAAAATAATTTTTTTTGTACAAAAATGATATTTTCGCCCCAGTTTTTTATTTTCCCAAGGGTAACAGAAGAAATAGGACAAATTGCACAATAACTCTTGGGGTCCAGAGTACGCTGATACCCCATATGTGGGGATAAACTACTGTTTGGACGCATGGCAGAGCTTAGAAGTGAAGGAGCACCGTTTGACTTTTCCAACGCAGAATTGGCTGGAATTGAGATCAGACGCCATGTCACATTTGGAGAGCCCCTGATGTGCCTAAACAGCGGAAACCCCCCAATTCTAACTCCAACCCTAACCCAACACACCCCTAACCCTAGTCCCAACCCTAACCACAACCTAACCCTAACACACCCCTAATCCCAACCCTAACCCTAATCCTAACTTTAGCGCCAACCCTAACCCTAACTTTAGCCGCAACCCTAACCCTAACCCTAATGGGAAAATGGAAATAAATACATTTTTTTAATTTTATTATTTTTCCCTAACTAAGGGGGTGATAAAGGGGGGTTTGATTTACTATTTATAGCGGGTTTTTATGATTGGCAGCTGTCACGCTAAAAGACGCTTTTTATTGCAAAAATAGTTTTTTGCATCGCCACATTTTGAGAGCTATAATTTTTGCATATTTTGGCCCACAGAGTCATGTGAGGTCTTATTTTTTGCGGTACGAGTTGACGTTTTTATTTGTACCATTTTTGAGCAGGTGTCATTTTTTGATCGCTTTTTATTTCGATTTTTGGGAGGTTAGAATGAACAAAAATCAGCAATTCATGAATTTCTTTTGGGGGAGGCGTTTTTATTGTTCCGCGTGTGGTAAAATTGATAAAGCAGTTTTATTCTTCGGGTCAGTACGATTATGGCGATACCTCATTTATATCATTTTTTTATGTTTTGGCGCTTTTATAGAATAAAAACAATTTTATATAAAAAATAATTATTTTTGCATCGCTTTATTCTGCGAGCTATAACTTTTTTATTTTTTCGCTGTTGATGCTGTGTGGCGGTTCGTTTTTTGCGGGACAAGATGACGTTTTCAGCGGTACCATGTTTATTTATATCGGTCTTTTTGATCGGTCGTTATTCCACTTTTTGTTCGGCGGTATGATAATAAAGCATTGATTTTTTGCTTCGTTTTTTTTTAAGGGGTTCACTATTGGGACAGTTTTATAGGGGGGGTCGTTACGGACGCGGCGATACCAAATATGTGTACTTTTATTGTTTTGTTTTTTTTATTTACAGGAAGAAATGAATTTATTGGGGAATATTTTTTTTTAATTTATTTATTTTGGTTTTTTTTATAACATGTTTATTTTTATTTTTTTAACTTTCTTACTTTGTTCCAGGGTGGGACATCACTGTATTTTATCAAATCGCTCTTGTGACAGTGTGCACAGCACACTGTCACACCAGCGATCGCTCAGGCAGTGCAGCAGGCTTCTCAGTGCCTGCTCTCAGCAGGCACTGAGGAAGCCGCCTCCCTCCAGGACCCCGGCGCCATCTTGGATCCGGGTCCTGGGAGGGAGGAAGCCCTCAGAACAGCGCGATCACATCGCGCTGGTCTGAGGGTCTCAGGGGGGCGCGCAGGGAGCCCACTCCCTGCGCGATGCTTCCCTGTGCCCCCAGTACACCGCGATCATGTTTGATCGCGGTGTGCTAGGGGTTAATGTGCCGGGAGCGGTCCGTGACCGCTCCTGACACACAGTCACGGGTGTCAGCTGTGATAATCAGCTGACACCCGGCGGCGATTAGCTGCGCTCCCCTCAGGAGCGCAGCTGATCGCCTATGACGTACTATCCCGTCCATGGGCAGAATGGCACGGGTTTTATGGACGGGATAGTACGTCTAATGTCAGAGAGGGGTTAATGAAACATAACTTCTCTTAGGACTTTGACAGTGACTTTGTCGCAAGTGACAAGAATTAAAGTCTCTTCCAAGGAAGTATCCTTTAGTATTTGTATAAGGCAGGCTGTGTCTTTTCAATGGCTCTGTAGCTTCTAAACATAGGCCTGTAAAGTATTGTCGAGATAGAACAAGTTGCTTGTTAGGGAGCCAGTCCCAGGTATAATGAGTCTCTCTGGTGGGTTTTGTAAATTTTTGTGAATTTTTGGAAGGTGACAAATGAAAAGAGTGTTTTGTTCAGTAATTGTTAGCAATGTATTTTCTTTTTTTTATTTAGAATTTCAATTCTATAGGCAGTACAAAATAAATTTGGAATATTTCTTTGGAGTGGAAGGAAAAGGGTCAGCATTTAAAACATAATAATGTTTAGGGTTTGAGAGGATGTTGTAGTCCTCTTTGATATAGTCCTCTCTATTCTGATTGACAATTTCCCCTTTGTCAGTTTAACTTGATAGTTTTTTTTATGTTTTTAAGATCTATGAAAAAGACAAATCAAGAAAGTATTCAAAAATTACTGTTAAGCACCAGGATTCTCCACTGCACGCGGTAGATCCCAAGCCTTGTCTGCCTCTGTAGTCTCCCATTCTGTTTTGGCTGCACTGTGAGCTTCTCAGCAAAGACTTTGGTCTCAGTGTCTTGCTCAGACTTGTGCTGTTTGCTTGGGTACTGCTGGCTCTCCAGCCAAAGCTATAGTAACTATCAATAGGCAGCGGCGAACAGACGTTCCAGAGGCTAAGTCCAGAAATCACCCCAATGAGCATGCTTGTGAGGTGGCAACCTCTCATTGGTGGTCGGTTGTCAACTGCTTGGGTGACGTGGCAGTTCCAGATTGGTCCACGAGCAAGGTCCTGTCAGACTGGACTTGAACGGAATGTATAAAAGGTTTGCTGGAGCACATGCTGGTGCGCTAAGATCATATGTGTTTAGTGTGTTGGTGGATACGGTACCACCCTGTGTGCACGTGTGCCGTTACTAGCACTGCGAGTGTGTGTCTAGACAGGTAGTGTAGGGTGGGAACTCCCGCTTGGTTTGGTATCTGTTTCCTGTTCTGTGTGCGGTTAGCACAGCAGAGTCACAGAGCAAGCACAACCACCAGTCTAGACTTTCCTGGGGTAGCTACAGGGACCCCCACTAGCATCAATACTGCTTTATTCCTGTGCAGTCTAACAGGGTATAGCTCTGAGTGCTTTCTTTTATAGTACCGCTCTGTGGTGTAACAGAGTTAGGTACTTTGAGCTCTGTTCACGCTGAGTGACCTTTAACTGAGCATGATTATAGAGCTTGCTCGCAGTTTCGTTTCGCCATTGTTCATTAGCTGTGGTTTTCCTTCACTGTACGGTAGACCCCTAGTTGCGATCGCACTTTATCATAATTTATATTAGTGCGATCCACAAACCCTAACAGACTCTGACTTTCCAATGGATAATAACTGGGTTTAGGTTGAAGTACGCAGATCTAGAAGCAGAAAAATCATCAGGACTATTAGTTGGACAAAAAAAAACACATTTTAAGAAAAGGAAAGTTTCAGATGATGATAAATTAAAAGACCTGGATAGGTTAAAATTATATTTTTCTCAATGTTGGAGGTGGATTCAGGGATACTTTCCATTTTTTGTGATTATTTTTTCCTCATTGGGTGCCCTTTCTTGACTTTTTCTTTTGGTACCAAGGGGATAAAATAATTGTTTATGGAAGCAGAGTTGAAAGTGAAGTGGGGGGAACTAGATTGCTCTGGGCAGGGAATAAAAAATAGACCAGTGGAAGTATCATAAATTTAAAAATCAAGTTCAAAATGACTATTTTTGCATAATGGAGAGAAATGTTTGAGGGTAGGCTGAGAGCTAAGAGGAACTGGTGTGAAAGTAGTACATGTGATTTCCTCTGGCATATGTGTCAAGAAAAACATCTATTAGTATTTGGAAAAGATGGAATATCAGAACACGGTATATTGTGTTCAGTTCTGAGTTTATGAATTTTTTCTTTAATTTCCTGGAGGTACTTTTCAGTATTAACATTGGGGCCACTATTAACATTTGTGGGAGAAAAACCTGAATTATGAAAATAATTGATAATGGTTGGAGAAATAAAGTCGAGATTTTCAAGAGGATTAACTAAGAGTTTCCTGGAAATGCCTTTTCTCACTTTTGAAATGGCAAAAACTTGCTGTTGTGCTTATTAATTTCCATCTGGACTACTGCGACTGTCTGCTGATTGGTCTCCATCTTAATAAACCTTCTCCTTTTTAATCCATTCCGAATGTGGCAGCCAGGTTCATATTTCTCTTCAACAGCTACATCAATGCCTCCACCCTGTGCCAGTCATTGTACTGATTAGCCGCCTGTTACAGAATACAACATAAACTCATTGCTCTCACCCACAAACCTCTCCACAGTTCTCCACCACCCTACATCTCCTTCCTCATCTCGATCACCCTCCCCTTCCCTCTCTTCTGCAACTGATCTAAGACTAAAGGTACTGCCACACTAAACAATCCCGCTAGCGATCACGATAACGACGCATATTAATGCGATCGCTAGCGGGATTGTTTCTATATCGCTAAGTGCGGCCACATTTAGCGATATAGTTAACGACGCTATCGCCGTTAGCGATCTTCTTAACGACTTTAGCGGTACAAAAGTACCGCTAAATCGCTAAGAAAAGGTGCCACACTAGCGATATATACTTACCCAGCGGGAGCGCCGACGAGAAAATAGGGTCCGGAACGATTTCAGCGACGAGCGAGATCACAGCAGGAAGCTCGTCGCTGGCAGATGCCGCACTGAACAACATCGCTAACGGGATCGCTAAATAGTGACGTTTTTTAGCGATCCCGTTAGCGATATTGTTCAGTGTGGCATACCCTTAACATCCTCCATAATCCACTAATCCAGGATTCCCCAACTCCAGTCCTCAAGGCCCACCAACAGGTCATGTTTTCAGGATTTCCATTGTATTGCCCAGGTGATAATTGCATCACCTGGGCAATACAAAGGAAATTCTGAAAACATGACCTGTTGGTGGGCCTTGAGGACTGGAGTTGGGGAACCCTGCACTAATCCATACCACTTGTGTTTCCACTTCATTCATGCTGCACAGGTTTCGGGATGCACTACCCCAGACAAATTGATTAATAACTAGCCCCTACAATTTTAAGCATGCTCTAAAAACACATTTATTTAGACAGGCATCTTACTTCACTTCACTAATCTAACTCTTCCCTGACCCACTTTCTGAATTCTTCTCAGAATCTGGTTCCTCCTATTCATCTGTCTTAACATCCTCCATGCACCCAAAAGCACTTTGTTACTAGATAAAAATTGGTTCATGCAGCTGTATTTGAATCCCCCTAATTATTATGATAGTTGCTGAACCATACTTGAAAGTACATTTTACCTATTTTATTCCTCCTACTTCTTTATAGATTGCAAGCTCCCAAGCAGGGCCCTCACTTCTGAAACTGTTAAGTTATGTGTTATTCTTTAATGTCTTTATGGTCTCTACATGTCCATGCTTAATTGCATAGTGCTGGGGAATATGTTGGCGCTGTGTCAATAAAATTATTATTATTCATCAGAAGAAGATCAAAGATTTGGAATGTCCAAACTAGAGCCCAGAGCTGAACCACATTAAAAATCTCTGGATTGATCTGAAGAAGTCACTGTACTCAGGAAATGAGCTTCCAGATACTTGAAGGAGAACTCCAAATCTAAGAGTAGGCAAAGACTGCCAATTCTAGATATGCCATGGTGATATACTCAATGGCATAACTAGAGCCCAATGGGCTCCGGGAAATCATTTGGACCTGGTCTTGTCCCGATCTCGCATGTTGGTCAGATGTATGTGCCCTTGTAGCTTTCTAGACCGTATGGGGACATGAAGTTGTACCTCCTCTCCATTATGTAGTAATGTCCCTGATCTTTGGCTCTTTCCTAGTACCGTATATACTCGTGTATAAGCCGAGATTTTCAGCACCTTTTTTCGTGCTGAAAATGCCCCCTCGGCTTATACACGAGTCACAGGGCAGAAACCAGCGGGGGAGGGGATGCCGCGGCAGGAGCCGGTGGCTTGGATCATACTCACCCCTCCCCGTGCCATCGCTGAGCGTCCCTGCAATCCTGCGTTCTCCCCGTCTTCCTGCAGCTCTTCAGCACTGAGCGGTGACGAAAACCCGCTCATTAAGGCATGTAATATGGATTTCGACGCCACCCTCCCATGGCGTCGCCTCCATATTCATGGCCTTAATGAGCCGCATTACATCACCGCTCAGTGATGAAGAGCTCAGGAAGACGGGGAGAACGCAGGAAATTTCAGGGGCGCTCAGCGATGGCAGGGGGGTGAGTATGAAGGAGGAGAGGACAAGGAGCACGGAACAGGACGGGGGAGAACGGTGGAAAGGGGGAAGCATTGAGGAGGACGGGGGGAGAACGGAGGACGGGGGGAAACATGGAGCTGGATGGGGGGGAGATCGGTGGACGGGGAACGTGGGGCAGGACGGGGGGAGTTCGGTGGACGGGGAAGCGGGAGCAGGAAAGGGGGGGGGATCGGTTTGGGAAAGGGAAGCATAGAGGAGGACGGGGGCAGCACAGAGCAGGAGGGCAGTTTATACACCCGGCTTTTACAAGAGTCAATAATTTTTTTTTTTCCCAGTTTTTTGTAGCAAAATTAGGGGGATCGGCTTATACACGGTCGGGTTTATACACGAGTATATACGGTAAATATACCCCCATTTCTTGGCACAGCCTATATATATTTTCTCCCATATGAAGTCCAGGCAATAGCACAAAGGCCTACTAACAATAAAAACAACCTGCAAAGGAAAAGGGTCTTCCAACAAAACATGGAGGAAAAATGAAAAATGTTATTAACAACGGAAGCAATTGGAAAACACATAAAATAAGAAAATACAATACAGTAGAGAAAAAAAGAAAAACTGACCAGATATTGACTGTCACCCGGATTGGTTAGTGAATTCACTGTGCCACAGAACACGGAGAGCCTGGAGGGGCATGACTAAGCGAGTAACCGGACTGTCACTAGGGCCTCTAATGGTGAGGTTAGATTTGGCTCCTTATTAACGCCAGGTACCACTCCAAACAGACCAACGACGCAGCAGCTGGACCCAGTAGAACAGACGGATGGTGCAGCAGGCAAAAACGTATCAGAGTGCAGAGGGAGGTTGTA
>JARQOD010001119.1:71422-109033 GCA_033576555.1 Oophaga sylvatica | reverse complement strand
CCCAGCCATTACCCCACAGGCTCGGAGCACCAAAACACCGAGATATATTGTCCACTAAGCTACTTGGGGATCCGCCCACTTTGTCGGAAACTCCCCGTCCACCTTTCACCAGATCACCACAAACATAACTTCATACAGAGGAGACCATATGCACAGAGTCTCCAAATCAATTTTCAACAACTTCAAGGACTCCCCCACCCCGAGCCGCCATGACCTGAAAATAACTCACATTTTTAAAACTATACCCAAACTACAGGGAGGGAGGGCGGGACTGCTTCTTCTTTGACAGAGCAGGAAATGTGAAGGGGGGAACGCCCCCTACCTCCCCTATATATCCCGTAATGCCCCTTCTAATTTGATTAGCTACTCCCTCACCTAAATCTGCCATCCCCCCCGTCATGTTGGCCTCCGCCCACACCTCGTGGGGAGGGGGGGAGAGGCTCGGCTCCAGCCATTTCTTGACATTGGTATTGTCAAGATGTTTACCTGAGGGGAGAGTAAGCATCTTAACGACCGATAACACCCCCCGTCTACAAACCCCTTACGCCGCTCACCAAGACACGGAGACCAGTATTTCTTTTGGAATTTTTTATATGGCCACAGCAGCCTTTTATTAAATACAAACAACAGTAAACATTGTATTAAATAACATAAAATACAATATCTTGAACACTGCGGAGGAGTCCTTGAAGCCACAAGATCATGGTGAATTATCCTGAAATGCTGTGAACAAAACTCCATCATCTTACTCCCAGCCGTTACTCCACAGGCTCGGGAGCACCAAAACACCGAGATATATTGTCCACTAAGCTACTTGGGGATCCGCCCACTTTGTCGGAAACTCCCCGTCCACCTTTCACCAGATCACCACAAACATAACTTCATACAGAGGAGACCCTATAGACAGAGTCTCCAAACCAATTTTCAACAACTTCAAGGACTTCCCCACCCCCGAACCGCCACAACGAGGACCGTTGAATACCTCAACGGCCCGAGACCCCCCAACCCCATGCTGTGGCCCTCTCTATGTCCTCTTGCCTGCTAACCTTTATCCTGGCCTTATTGACCTTTGCCAGAGATCTCGTTAAACACCATTGCCTGTGTGGGACAATTTCGGACCAAACAATAGTAACCCCGCAAACAATCCTGCTTGATGTCTTATCAGTTCCCGAAAAAGCCGGACCGCCAGATCACTTCCCCCAACGTGAAGAACAAGAATATCCGGTACAGGTCCAACTGGGCACAACAATGTATTTCGTGCGGTACCCTTCTCTATTCCATACCCCTGAAATCAAGCCACCGCACCACAGCCATAATCTTGGGGAAGCCCAGCTGTCTGACCTCATTCCTGATATCAGCTCTCAACCCTCCCCAATAAACGTAGGAATGGCCAAAATCCATACCAACGAGGGCTCGACCTCTGAAACAATAAAGCAGAGCTGAACCTAAGAAACATACCTGAATATCCGTAAATGCCGCATCCCCCCATGCTCCCCGCGAACAGCATATACAAGAACACCGTATACAAAATTCTAACCGGACGACAATGCGGACAAGACACGCAAAACCTTTTGCGCAAGACCATACCTCAATCGCTCTCCACCCTAACCAAGACACCAAAATTCCATCCTGATCCTGCCCGGACCCAATGACCGAAACAGCAGCAAGAAACTCCTCCCACTTCTGCCATACTGCCTGGTAGACCTCCCATGCTTTTTTGGAGCCAAGGAAGATCTAATCAGTAACTCTGCAGCACGGAAGCCACACTCCACAGATCCTCCGAACAAGTTAAACACTCGACCTTCGCTTCTGGCGCCAACCGAGGCCAAACTTATATTTTGAATTTTAATGGCCACACCTTTATTAAAACGAACAAGCAATGATAAACATTGTACCAAAATAACAGTATAAATAACATCATAAAATGACATCATAAACGCAGGGGAGGAGTCCTTGAAGCCACAAAATCTTGATGAATTACCCAAATTGCTGTGAACGGACCAAAACACTTTTTTACTCCCAGCCGTTACCCCACAGGCACGGGAGCACCATACCCAGGATATACCGTTCATTAACATAACTTGAGGCTCCAACCACCCTTGTCAGAAACCTCCCATCAAAATTTCACGAGATCACACACAACTTAAGTCCAAGAAGAGAAGACCCTATACACTGGGTCCCCAAAACCAATTTTCAAACAACTTCAAGGACTCCCCTCCCCAACCGCGCAAGCGGAAATGAACCCCTGTAAACAAGAAAGAGAGTCAACTATTTCGTTCTTGACACCGGGAACAAGTGCTGCGATCACACGCGCATTTAAAGACAAACACAATAAAACAATTGTTGCAACACTCGGACGACCGGAGGGGACCCTGCAGTAAGGCCATTGGCCGCACACAACATCCATGTTGCCGCAATTAAAGCACACACACTGGTCCCGACACTCTCACCCCCACAAATGCACAGCCACAAGAATCTGAAAATTCCCAACAACGTGAAGATGCTTACCAGGCCCACCGTAATCCACTCATCGGGCCAATGAGACGCCCAACTCTGCCCCCTGAAATACACCCCAAAGCCGACTTCGCCCACCGCATCCGTAAACAATTCCAGAGTGGCGTTCTCAACATCAGCCATCATCAGTGAACGACCGTTGTACCCTTCCAAAAAAGGAATCCCAAACCGCCAAATCTGCCCCGAGTTCTGCTGACAACCTGATGAAATGATGAGGGGCTCGAATACCACGGCAGCGTTTGCTAGCCAATGTGAAAACTCTCACCCCATCGGCCTAACTTGACAAGTAAAGTTTAACTTCCCAAACAATGACTGGAGATCACACCACGACATTTTCCTCACTCGGCCCACTCTGACCACTACTGCCCGCAGGGCCCAAACCTTGTCCGCAGGCAACCTGCCCTCCCATTCCAATCCCAATCCCCAGGAAACCCAACCACATGCTAGGACCCTCAATTTTACACAAGCGCAGGTGGGACTCCAAACCGCTCAGCCACCCTCTCGATGGCTTTCAGGATCCTGTGACAATACAATGAATCCCCGGGCCGACACACAAGAAGTCACCCAAATAATGAATCACCGAATCAAGAAACCAGAAACGTCACGAATAACCCACTCGAGAAAAGAACAAAAGGCTTCAAAGTAAGCGCAGGACAACGAGCGTCCCCTGGGTAAGCATCTGACGATGAAAAAACCCATTCATCCCAGTAGCAACCCCGCAACTTCATGCTGACCGGGTGAACCTGAAAAGACGAAATCCGGACTCGACATCAGTCTCAGCCATAAGAGCCCCCCCCAGCTGCATTTACACACCCCTTGCGCCGCCTCGTCGAATGAGGAGTAAACAACCAAACAAATCTCTGGATCCATGCCGTCATAAACCGACCTCCCCCGCGGGAAAAATAAGTGCTAAATAAGCCAAAACCTATACGGCTCCTTTTTCGGCACAACTCCCAACGGGGAAACCATCAAATCCGGGAACAGGATCCTTGAAACCACCGTGCAACAAAGCAGCTTTTTCCCTGTCCCCATATCTATTCAGATACGGGACCATCCTTACCAGATTCACTGGAGTCACCCCTTTGTGAATTACAACCTCCGGCTTTAACTTCCCCTTTTTTTTTTTTTTTTTTAAAAAACACTTAGATGCTCCATGTGAACCGCCGTTACAATTGGAACAAAGGTGTTTAAATTTGCAATTTGCCCCAAACTTGATGCTGGTCGTCATTGAATTTCCAGCATACTTCCAATTTGCAATCGCCTGCTTGACCTTGCCCACTTCCACCCGACGCACCTGAAATGCTGCTCCTCTGGCTGGTGCTCCCAGCCCCCCCATAAAAGGAGTTGCCAAACTTATTTTGTGCTATAACGCACATCCTCAGACCACTATCCTTTTGGTCTCAGAGGATCATAGGACGAACGGCCTTCCTCTGCCGTAATTGCTCGTCGTACCCCAACCAAGCTTGACCCCCATACTCCCTATAAGCTTCCCCAATAGCGTCCCAGTAACAAAAACAGTGCCAAGCAATTATCAGGGGCTTTTTCCCCAAAAACGCTTGCCAAAATGGCAAAAAATTGCCGCCAATTAACAAAGGTCTGGGGAATTAGACGCCACCTGCGTTTTTCTTCTTCCTCCCTCTTGCTATCCTCTTTTTTTTTTTAACTTCCCTGCTTAAGTGAGCCCCCGAAGGCACAAAACACGCGTAAACCTCCCTTTTTCATGCGCCCTGTCGTCCAGATGCAACACTCTTTCTCCTTTTCGATTTGCACCGACACCAACTCTGGTTTGCCCTCGCGCCCAGCCAACTCTGACCCGCTCTGCCAAGCATACCCCCCAACATGCGACCCTACCCAAGCCGCTAACGGAAACAGCGCAACAGCACCCCCCTCCAAACGCGAAAGTAAACTAAGCTCGTCTGCAAGCATGTCACTAATGCCCCCATCCGAAACTACCCCACTCAACGCCGAACCCCCCACAACGTGTGACATTCGCCAGGCAGGCCCCCCACACCAGTGAAGAAACAAAAGTGAATGACATACAGTATACACAGAGGTGTACTCACCAGGCTGCGAGGGGGCTGTGGGCTCTCCAGCCGGAAATCCTGGATCTGTAGCTCCGTCTATGCCATCTCGACTAACGACGATGACCCGGCTGGCCTGCCGCTGACGACCGGAACTTCCCTCGGAACAAATGAAGGTATGGGGCCTAAACCCCAGAGGGGATCCCGAATGCAGAACCGAATCATGCTGCCTGGGACGCCACGTCGAAAGTCCCCGATGCCGCGCCAATCCCATGCGCCGAAGCAGTAGTGGCCCCCCGTGAAAATCCTGGAGAAACAGGGACGAGCCCCCTGCTGCCGACTGTGGGGGTCGGTGACACGTGCCCCGCTGTGCTGCAGGCTGCTTACGCGCCGTTCCGACGATCAGAACCCCTGGAGCCGGCGTGAAGAGCAGGCTACGGGTGGGAACTCCACCGCCGCAACCTCCCGAAGAACCAGGTGCCCCCCCAATGCTGGGGGACCGGACGACTGCCCTGGGAATGAGCCAGGCCGCTGCTTCATTGATGGACGACCGCGACCTGGTGCCGGAGGCAGGCCGCAAGGCGCGCCACTGCTGCCGTGGCCCCCGATGAATCTAACCTGCAGCGCCGCCCGGCGCGTGCCGGCTCCGCCTCCTGATTGGCGGGAGATGTGTGCCTAGGCACCGCCGCGGGGCCTCACCGGGCCAGTGGATTCCTCCCAGGCCGGGGCAGACTGTAGCGGGAACTGCACGGCGCCTGACCCGGAGGGTCCCGGGAGGGGCTCCTGCGCCGATGGGAGGCCCGATAAGCCGAATCCGGTGAGAGCCACTCACGCGGCCTCACCCGACAAAACCACTGCTCCCTTGCTGCCGCCGACTGGACCGACTGCCCGAAGTGACCCCCGAACGATCCCTGCGACCTGGGCCTCAAGCCATCCCGGAGGCTGCGCCAGACATGGTGAGTGGCACTGCTTCTTCTTTGACAGAGCAGGAAATGTGAAGGGGGGAACGCCCCCTACCTCCCCTATATATCCCGTAACGCCCCTTCTAATTTGATTAGCTACTCCTTCACCTAAACCTGCCATCCCCCCTGTCATGTTGGCCTCCGCCTACGCCTCGTGGGGAGGGGGGGAGAGGCTCGGCTCCAGCCATTTCTTAAGCATTATTGTTTTAGGGACCCTCTTTTCTAGGGAGTGTGCACAGGACACTAATGGGAACCTGTCAGGTCCCCCATGCCCTCCAACACAGCAGCATTCACCTACAGTAAAGACCAAAAGTTTGGACACACCTACTCATTCAATGATTTTTCTGTATTTTCATGACTGTGAAAATTGTAGAATCACACTGAAGGCATCAAAACTACGAATTAACACATGTGGAAATATACATTACACTTTACAAAAAAGTGTGAAACAACTAAAAATATGTCTTATATTCTAGGTTCTTCAAAGTAGCCACCTTTTGTTTTGATTACTGCTTTGCACGCAGTAAAGGTGAACGGCTGGACTCTACATGCCTAGTTCCCACCGTGAAGCATGGAGGAGGTGGTGTGATGGTGTGGGGGTGCTTTGCTGGTGACACTGTTGGGGATTTATTCAAAATTGAAGCGGTGAGCGGTCCAGCTCACCCCAAACCATCTCGATTGGGTTCAGTCTGGTGACTGTGGAGGCCAGGTCATCTGGTGTAGCACCCCAACACTCTCCTTCTTGGTCAAATAGCCCTTACACAGCCTGGAAGTGTGTTTGGGGTCATTGTCCTGTTGAAAAATAAATGATGGTCCAACTAAACGCAAACCGGGTGGAATAGCATGCCGCTTCATGATGCTGTAGTAGCCATTCTGGTTCACTATGCCTTCAATTTTGAATAAATCCCCAACAGTGTCACCAAAGCACTCCCACACCATCACACCACCTCCTCCATGCTTCACGGTGGGAACCAGGCATGTAGAGTCCATCCGTTCACCTTTTCTGCGTGCAAAGCAGTAATCAAAGCAAAAGGTGGCTACTTTGAAGAACCTAGACTATAAGACATATTTTCAGTTGTTTCACACTTTTTTGTAAAGTGTAATGTATAATTCCACATGTGTTATTCATAGTTTTGATGCCTTCAGTGTGATTCTACAATTTTCATAGCCATGAAACTACAGAAAAATCATTGAATGAGAAGGTGTGTCCAAACTTTTGGTCTGTACTGTATGTATGTGTACAGGTAACAAGCAAAAAAGCGGATGCAGTGACGGTACGCAGGCAACAGAGCAATGATTAACAGGTTTATTTACAGGGGAAATACTCCATCCAGGGAGGTAAAAAGTTAAACAGTATTAAAGGAAACAGTATTAAAGACACAGCACAATACAACAGTTCAAATATTAGCAAACGAATAAGAAAGTCCCAAAACTGCAGCTCCTGCTGCGAACTCAATGGCGCCAGCAACGGCCGATGCAGTGTCTTTTAATGGGGTTCAATAGAACAACAATACCCCCCATCGTCTGGTGACAGTGGTCGGTCTCTAGTACCTTCCACTGCCCCTACTCCATAATCCTGGTGGCTGAACAACGATGAGGGCCACGGTACTGTCTAAGCCCGACGTGACTTCTGCACCACTCTCCTCACAGTCTCGGTCAAGCGAGCCCAAAGTGGCTGACGGCAATACAGGTCAGAGTCTTGAACAAGCCCTAGGTGGCTCAGCAGGGGCTTACTGGCACAGTCAGGGTGCTGACGTCTGTCTTGTCCCGGTCACTCTTATCGGGCACGTGTGTAATACTCACGGACACGGAGCGTTCTGTGCTTCACTTCCTGACAGTCACCGGACTCACGCTGGACGTCTCTTTCTCTCTGGCCCCCGCTGTTGGCGGCGGGCAACGACAGGCACTAGCTGGCACGCTGCTAGTGCTCTCAGGGCATGGCACTTCTCTCTCAGTTTGCTGTACTGCTAGCTCAGCTCTAATCGGTGTGCACGGCTCAGCTCTGTGTATAGTGCTCGGCTCTGCAGCGGTCACTCTCTCCGGAGCGCTGCTGGGCACGCTTGGCTCTGCAGGTGACGGGCCCTCTCTATGTGACCCATCGCAGCATCGGTACTCCGTGCAGGGGACAAGGGAAGCAGAGCGTGCCACTCACTGTTTTGCACGCTGCTCTGCCCCGGCGCCAAACTGCTGTCCTTCGAGCGCTTTTTCCTTTTATCTCTCTGCTGCTGCGGCCCTTTTCTGGCTCTCCCCGCCCCCTCCTGTCAGCAGGAAGCCCCATTTCACTCTTCCCTCCCTCAGACAGCAGGGAAAGGTCCGCCCCACTCAGGCTTCCCCCCGGGAACAGAGGATGCAGCCCTTCTAGTTCTGGACCCGGCATGCAGGTACCTGAGGTCCGGTCTATCTCCTTACATATGAGCAAATTCCCTGCATAACCAGCCCTGTATAATGCTATTTATTGAAAACAAGGTATAAAAAAGCATTTACTATATAAGGTTGTGATAAAAAGCACAGCTACAAGTCATTAGCAAGACATAAAGTAAATAAAAGACATAAAATATTTTCAAATAGAACTAGATTGTAATTGATTTGTGGGTAAGTATAATTCTTCCAGATGCCCCAAGCTAACTGATGGGGGCTTCATCAGAGAAAATAACAGTACCACAGTAATCTACAGTCTAATCACAGTACTTCTTGCAGAATGTCAGTCTGTTTTTGATGATTTTCTTGACTGCTTTTCTGCCCTTCATAATAACAAACCAGCTTCCAAAAGCCTCACAGATGTACTGACATACAGTGGGTACGGAAAGCATCTTTACAAGATAATGCTGTAACTTGCAGGCCTTTCTTGGGTGTCCTGAAGACTTCTTTACAGCAATTGAACCTCTCTCAAAAACACAGATCTAAACCAGAGAAGCATAAGCTGTATGACAGCTTCCAACAGTAAGCTGGAAGCTTAAGTAGGGTGTTTTGCTTTCCAAACGGCTGAAGAAAAGAGTTGATAACTTCAGCTGGACAGCACTACAGGTCCCAGTCACCCAAACCTAAGTGGCTGATGATGAGTAACCATATTTGCCAATAGGATCTAAAATTTAATTCATACTTTTACACATTAATTTTATTTTAATAAAACCATCCATTATTTTTTTACTGAAATTACGAAACATTAATATTCAATTCATGACTTTATGGGGCTACATGGGGGACGTGACCTTTTCCAATATGAGAATGACCTATGTTCTGCATAACAAAACCTTTATTTGTTTAAAATGTGAAAGACAAGAACATCTTTCAAGTGGTCAGCTAATTCACATTCACATTTCAAGCTATTTTGTGATTTTTTTTTTACAGTGAAAAGAAGAAAAGCTTATTTATGTACACTTCTTGTGTTTTTTCTAATGCTTTGATTTAAGGGACTTTTTACATCTAAAAAGGAGTTATCCAACTTTTTAAATTTAGCTACTGATCTAATAATAATAACACAATACATGCTATCCCTCCTATGGAGCTATTGGTCTTTGCTTACCGTATATGTAATAGTCACTTGACCACTGCCCAATCACAGATGCATAGCCATCTATTGGATATAACAAAACTACTATCAGAAATAGAGAGGTTCCAGGAATAGTGAAAATTTGGGGCAATGTCAATCAGTGGTATAATTACAGTAGAATCCTTTGGACCCCAGTGCAAAATTTGGGCCTGCATGTTCATCAGATGTATGTGCCCTTGTAGCATTCCAAATCCTGTGACGACATACTTGCCTTCTTATGTAAAATGTCCCCATACTAAAATAATGTTCCCTATTCTGTGCCCCTTTCATGTTATAATGTCTTCCCCATCCCAGCTGCTTCCTGTAATAATCCTAGGCACCTTCTAGGTATACTGTCCTCCATCCTGGGCATTTTTCTGGTATAATGTTCCTCATTTTGGGCCTCTTCCAGTAACAATGTCCCCCATCCTGGTATAATATCTCTACCCTGGGACACTTCCTGGTATAATGTCTCCCCCTTCCTGGTATAATGCCGTCTTTACTGGACCACTTCTTGTAATAATATCCCCAGTTCTGTGCACCTTCCAATAATAATGCCCCCCATCCTGGTATAATGTTTCCATCCTTGTCCACTTCACGGTATAATGTCTCCCTTTCCTGGTATAATGCCCTCTTTACTGGGCCCCTTCCTGGTAAAATGTCCCCATCCTTTGCCCCTTCAGTATTATATGTCCCCCATCCTGATATAATATCTCTACCCTGGGACACTTCCTGGTATAATGTCTCCCCTTCCTGGTATAATGCCGTCTTTACTGGACCACTTCTTGTAATAATATCCCCAGTTCTGTGCACCTTCCAATAATAATGTCCCCCATCCTGGTATAATGTTTCCATCCTTGTCCACTTCACGGTATAATGTCTCCCTTTCCTGGTATAATGCCCTCTTTACTGGGCCCCTTCCTGGTAAAATGTCCCCATCCTTTGCCCCTTTCAGTATTATATGTCCCCCATCCTGGTATAATATCCCCCATGCTGGACCACTTCTGTAATATAAGTCCTCATTTCTTGATCCCTTCCAGCAGAGGTGTATCTTAGTTTTCCTGCCTCCTGGGTAAGAATTCAGTTTGCTTCCCCCAAGCACATTTGCGATTTGTACACTTAGGGCTCATACTCACTGGCTGGAAAAAAATCGGTCCGTTTTCTGGACGGAAAAAACGGTACGATTCTAGTAAAATGTCATGCGATTTGCATGCGATTTTAAATCGCACCATGCGTTTTCCATGTGTTTTCCATCAGTTTTCCATCAGTTTTCCATCTGTATGCAATGCGATTTTAACATGAAGTTTTACATAGAGCAGTTATCTCTATGTAAAAAGTCATGTAAAAATCACATTGTAAAAAAAAATGTACACAAAAAGCAAATAATTATATATATAAAATATATATATATAGGTCATACACTTCTTCATAGTATAATAGCCGCTAATTCATCCCCGGCTATACTGTAAGGCCCCGTTCACACATTGCGGTTTTAGATGCGTTTCCGCTGCGTTTTTCAACGCAGCAGAAACGCATCCAACCCGCAGCACAGTGCACTACCAATGTAATCTAATGGGAACCGCATGTCTGCTGTGCACATGCTGCGGATAAAAACGCGCGGTTTCGCCGCGTTTTATTTTCCGCAGCATGTCAATTCTTTGTGCTGAACTGCAGCGGTTCCGCGCCCATTAACTTGCATTGAGTCGGGCACTTCCGCCGCAAAACCGCAGATCTAAAAAAGATCTGCGGGTTTGCTGCGGGTGAAACCGCTGCAGTTCGGGAGGAGGGAAGTGTGTGGGCGGTGCGTGGGCGTGTATAGTCTGTGGCGCTATGTGTTTGGGCGGTGCGTGGGCGTCTATAGTGTGCGGCGCTATGTGTGTGGGCGGTGCGTGGGCGTGTATAGTGTGCGGCGCTATGTATGTGGGCGGTGCGTGGGCGTGTATAGTGTGCGGCGCTGTGTGTGTGGGCGGTGATTGTGTGCCGGTGTCTGCGTGATCGGTGTGCGGGGCTGTGTGCGCGATCGGTGTGCGGGTCTGTGTGCGCGATCGGTGTGCGGGGCTGTGTGCGTGATCGGTGTGCGGGGCTGTGTGTATGTCTCCATGTATGCAGGCATCGTCGGATGGGACTACAAGTCCCATCCGGCGATGCCTGCTACAGTGACTGACACATTAGCCAATGATGGGACAGTAGTAGTCCCATCATCCGGCTAATGTGCTGAATGAAAAAAAAAAAAATTACATGACATACAACATATAACATACAATGACATACAACATACACATGACATACAACATATAACATACACATAACATACAGAACAAATAACATACACATGACATACAGAACATATAACATGCACATGACATACAACTAGTGTTGAGCGATACTGCTCGATATCTAAAAATATCGGATCGGAATGGTATCGCCGATATCACTAAATATCGGCGATATCCGATTCCGATACCGGAAGTCCCATGTAAGTCTATGGGAACAAAATATCGCAACTAAAAAAAAACCTTTATTTCCTTGTAAACACTAAATATACACACATAGAATACATATATATATATATACATGTCATTGTGACATATATATATATACATATATGTATAGTTTATACACTTCTACATAGTAAAATATCCTCTGATTCAATTGCCGGGTAAAGCCGGCTTCTGTGAAAAGACAGAAGCACCCGACATGAAATGACACTTGGTGTACATAGGGTTAACCATGTCTTTTCATGTCGTTTGCAATCTGATTTGCACAAACAATTACATCAGTCTATGTGTGCAAAATTTCACACCTGTAGGGGTTAATTAAAGGTGTAAATTCGTTGTAAAAAAAATGGACTTTTTTGCTACAAATTTACACCTTTAATTAACCCCTACAGGTGTGAAATTTTGCACACATAGACTGATGTAATTGTTTGTGCAAATCAGATAGCAAAGGACATGAAAAGACATGGTTAACCCTATGTACACCAAGTGTCATTTCATGTCGGGTTCTGCATTTTCACAAAAGCCGTCAATTGAATTAGCGGCTATTATACTATGTAGAAGTTTATGAACTATAAATATAAATATATATATATGTGTCACAAATTCAATGACATGTATATATATAAAATATATATATATTACATATATATTATATATATATATATATATATATATATGAGGTGTAAAATTGTTTAAAAAAAATGCGTGGGCTCCCGCCCTATTTTCGCAACCAGACAGACAAAGCCAGCGAATGGGGGCAGATAATAATAGCCCAGAGAGGGACCATTATTTTTGGCCCCCCCTGGCTACTAACATCTGCCCCCAGACACCCCAGAAAAGACAAATCTATAATTAGATTCGCCCTTTCTGGCACTTTGCCCGTCTATTCCCATTGCCCTGTAGCGGTGGCGAATGGGTTAATATGGGGTTAAAGCCACATTGCAATTGAAAGGTGACCTTAAGCCAGGTTAATAATTGAGAGCTGTCAATTAGACAACTATCAATTATTAATCCTATTGCATGAAATAAAAATAAAACACACACACTTTAATTAAAAATCATTTTAATGAAATAAAGACACATGTTTTTGACCATCTTTTATTTGACTGCAAAAACCATTTCCTGTAATAAAAATAAAATAAAAAAGCAAAATTATTCTTACCTATCCCATGCACAGTCAGGTCCCACGGTGTAATCCTTCAGAAAGGGTTAATGTTTACTGCAGGGACCGCAGCTAATGCTGCAGCCTCACAGTAAACCCCCAAATGAATGAGTTCCTCTCCTGGCTGACAGGAGAGGAAGTGGAAAGCTTAATTGATTGCTTTCCACTTTCACTTCAGGTCAGCCAGGGACACAATCAGTGACGTCAGAGGGAACTGATTAACAAAAATAGGGGATCCCCTCGAAAGAAAGTGGCGTGGGGTCCCCCCTATTTTTGTTAACCAGCCAGATGAAGCAGACCGCTGAGGCCTGGATTTTCAGGCTGTTAAGGAGCCAAGATCCATGGACCTTGCCAGCCTGATAATACCAGGCCACAGCAGTCTGCATATCTTGGCTGATTAACAAAAATAGGGGATCCCCTCGAAAAAAATTGGCGTGGGGTCCCCCTATTTTTGTTAACCAGCCAGATGAAGCAGACCGCTGAGGCCTGGTTTTTCAGGCTGGTAAGGATCCAATATCCATGGACCTTGCAAGCCTGATAATACCAGGCCACAGCAGTCTGCTTAGCTTGGCTGGTTAACAAAAATAGGGGATCCCCTCGAAAAAAAACCGGCGTAGGGGTCCCCCTATTTTTGTTAACCAGCCAAGTAAAATGCAGACTGCTGCGGCCTGGTATTAAAAGACTGTCAAGGCCCATGGATTTTGGCCCTCAACAGCCTGATAATACCAGGCTACAGCAGCCCCACATTTGGCGCATCAAAAGATGTGCCAATTGTGGCACTTTACCCGGCTCTTCCCACTTGCCCTGTAGCGGTGGCAAGCGGGGTAATAAGGGGTTAATGTCACCGTTGATTGCACGGTGACAATAAGCCCGGTTAATAATGGGAGGTGTCAATAAGACACCGATCCATTATTAATCCCAAAGTTATTAAATGTATAAAAAAAAGACAAAGCAAGAAAAAAGTATTTTAATGAAATAAAAGAGACAACACAGTTTTCATTAATTTTATTATACACTCATTCCTGCGACGCCATCGATCTCCTGTAAAAAAAGAAAAAAAACAAACCAACAGTATACCACCTGTCCGACGCAGTCCATAGTAACGAGGGTCCCACGACGATCCAGCTCTGCTACATCGCAATGACAGGCAGAGCCTGTCATCGCAACGCAGCACAGCTGATTACCTGCTTCCCCGGCGGTGACGTCATCGGACTGACTGCTTTACGGCCGGGATTACCCAGCAGTCACTGCAGTTATCGCGAGAAACTGCATGTGACCGCCGGGGAAAGATGATGGCGGCCATGAAGCAGTCCAGCCCGTGACCGCCGGAGATCTTCTGCCAGGTAAGTGCCGCTGACTCCTGACAGACCCGACCGACGGACACTGACAGTGACAGTGACAATCCCGATTCCGGTATCCGATAAGACGAAAATATCGGAACTAAGTATCGAAAGGCCGATAGAGCTAATATTGGCCGATACCTGATACTTGCGGTATCGTATCGCTCAACACTACATACAACACATAACATAGAGTACATACTCACCTCTTCCCCGACGCCATCGATCTGTACTGCTCTGCCGCCGGGAGAGAATGACGTCACTACAGTTCATTCTCTCACGGCAATGCTGGGTGAGAAAATTCCCATGCAGCATTGCCATAAAGTGAGAGAATGAACTCAGTGATGCACTGCAGGAGCCATTGTCTCCTGTCAGTGCATCACTGGGAGGCCCTACAGAGCAGTGGCATCACCTGATGTCACTGTTCTATAGGGGAGACCGACGTGGACCCTCGTTATTAATTGGACTGCGTCGGACAGGGAGTATACGGTTGTTTTATTTTTTTACGTTTTTTTACAGGAGATCGAGAGCGTCGCTTGGATCTGAGTGTGTAATAAAGATATGAAAACCGTGTTGTATTTTATTTCATTAAAATAATTTATTCTTGTGTGTGTTTTTTTTTAACCCTTTATTAATATAAATTAATAGTGGATAGGCGTCTTATTGACTCCTCTCTATTATTAACCGGGCTTAATATCACCTTACAATAGCAAGGTGATATTAACCCCTTATTACCCCATATCCCACCGCTACAGGGGAGTGGGAAGAGAGGGGCTAAGTGCCGGAATTGGCGCATCGTACAGATGCGCCAATTCTGGGGCGGCTGGGTGCTGGTATTTTTTAGCCAGGGGGGCGCCAATATCCATGGCCCCTTCCTAGGCTATGAATATCAGCCCGCAGCTGTCTGCATAGCCTTTCTGGCAATAAATTATAGGGGGACCCCACGTCATTTTTTTTGGGGGGTCCCCCTATTTTAATAGCCAGTGAAGGCTAGCTGCGGGCTGATATTCATAGCCTGGGAAGATCCATGGGTATTAACCCCTTCCCAGGCTAGAAATATTGGCCCCGGCTGTCTGCTTTCCCCCTCTGGCGCAGAAAATTGTGCGGGAGCCCACGCCATTTTTTTTCCTATATTTTTTTTTTATTAACTATTGCGTTATTTTGTGTATGTATACGCGTGTGTGTCTTTAACTATTTATGTACCATTCTATCTATCTACCTATATATCTTTCTGTCTATCTCTATATCTATCTTTCTATATATAATTCTAACTATCTATTATCCATCTATCTATGTATTTTCTATCTATCTAACTACTGGTAT
The DNA here is from genome assembly GCA_033576555.1 of Oophaga sylvatica. NCBI lineage: Eukaryota > Metazoa > Chordata > Amphibia > Anura > Dendrobatidae > Oophaga > Oophaga sylvatica. Next base: position 93,684 of record JARQOD010001119.1, on the reverse strand, counting down.
CTATTATCTATCTATGGCCGGCGTCACACTTGCGAGTGTGATGCGAGTAAGTCGCACGACTTTCTCGCATCAACACCCTGCACGGCCGCCCGCTCTCAGACCTGAGTGTGCGGCTGCATAGAAATACATGTATAGAAATACATGCAGCCGCACACTCGGGTCCGAGAGCGAGCGGCCGTGCCGGGTGTTGATGCGAGAAAGTCGTGCGACTTACTCGCATCACACTCGCAAGTGTGACGCCGGCCTATCTCTATCTGTGTGTGTGTAATGGAGTGTGGGTTGGACAAATGTAAAAGAGGAGGTTGGACAAGAAATTACATCATAAATCTTTTTTTATTTTTGTTAAACAACATATCTTTATTTAGCTGTAAAAACCGCATACAAAACCGTGTCAAAACCGAGCCAAAAACCGCATCAAAACCGCGCCAAAACCGCGTCAAAACCGCGCCTGCGGTTTCTGCCAAGAGGTGCGGTTTCGGCGCGGAAAAATCCGCAGGCAAATCCACAATGTGTGCACAGGCCCTAAAATCACACTGACAGCTTTAATAAATAGAAACAATACATATACACACATAGAATACATATATATATATATATATATGTAATTGTGACATATATATATATATATATACATATATTTATAGTTCATACACTTCTACATACTGTAATGGCCGCTAATTCAATTGCCGGCTTTTGTGAAATCACAGAAGCCGACATGAAATGATACATTGTTTACATACAGTTAACCATGTCATTTCATGTATTTTGATATATGGTTTTAACTTACAATTACATAAGTGTATGTGTGCAAAATTTCAGACATGTAGGGGTTAATTAAAGGTGTAAATTCGTTGAAAAAAAAATGCGTGGGCTCCCGCTGTATTTTCTCCACCAGACAGACAAAGCAAGCGAGTGGGGGCAGATAATAATAGCCTAGGGAGGGTACATTTTTTTTGTGCCCCCTCTGGCTACTAACATCTGCCCCCAGACACCCCAGAAAGGGCAAATCTCTAATTAGATTAGCCCTTTCTGGCACTTTGCCCGTCTATTCCCATTGCCCTGTAGCGGTGGCGAATGGGTTAATAAGGGGTTAAAGCCACCTTGCAATTGAAAGGTCACTTTAAGCCAGGTTAATAATTGAGAGCTGTCAATTTGACAACTATCAATTATTAATCCTATTGAAGGAAAATAAAAAAAACACACACACTTTAAGAATAAATAATTTTAATGAAATAAAAACACATTTTTTTGACCATCTTTTGTTTAACTCTTAATCCCTGCGAAGCCCTTGATCTCCTATAATAAAGAAAAAATAATAAAACAACATTATTCTTACCTATCTGGCGATCTGTCACGTCCCACGCTGTAATCCTTCACAAAGGGTTAACTAGCTTTCAGCTAAGCAGCGCAAATAATGCTGCCTGCTCAGCTGAAAGCTCCTGAATGAATGAGCTTATCTCCTGCCGACAGGAGAGGATGTGATTACTGTGGGAAGCTTAATTGATTGCGTCCCACTTTCACTTTAGGTCAGGTCAGGGTGAAGTGAAAGTGGCAATAAATCAATTAAGCTCCACTCATTAATCACTTCCTCTCCTTTCTCTGGGAGAGGAACTTATTCATTCGGGGGGGGGAAACAGCTCGGCAGGCAGCATTAGCTCCCTGCTAGCTGTAACCTGTTAACCCTTTCTGACGGATTACAGCGTGGGACCTGACTGTGCATCGGATAGGTAAGAACAATTTTGCTTTTTTATTTTATTTTTATTACAGGAAATAGTTTTAGCAGGAAAATAAAATATGGTCAAAAACTGTTTGATTATTTCATTAAACTTCTTTTTTATTAAAGTGTGTGTGTTTGATTTTTCTTTCATACAATAGGATTAATAATTGATAGTTGTCTAATTGACAGCTCTCAATTATTAACCTAGCTTAAAGTGACCTTTCAATTGCAAGGTGGCTTTAACCCCTTATTAACCCATTCACCACCGCTACAGGGCAATGGGAATAGACGGGCAAAGTGCCAGAAAGGGCTAATCTAATTAGAGATTTGCCCTTTCTGGGGTGTCTGGGGGCAGATGTTAGTAGCCAGGGGGGGCACAAAAAAAATGTACCCTCCCTAGGCTATTATTATCTGCCCCCACTCGCTTGCTTTGTCTGTCTGGTGGAGAAAATACAGCGGGAGCCCACGCATTTTTTTCAACGAATTTACACCTTTAATTAACCCCTACATGTCTGAAATTTTGCACACATACACTTATGTAATTGTAAGTTAAAACCATATATCAAAATACATGAAATGACATGGTTAACTGTATGTAAACAATGTATCATTTCATGTCGGCTTCTGTGATTTCACAAAAGCCGGTAATTGAATTAGCGGCTATTATACTATGTAGAAGTGTGTGAACTATAAATATATATATGTATGTGTCACAGTGACATGTATATATATATATATATATATATGTATTCTATGTGTATGTATCTAGTGTTTTGTGAGCTGTCAGTGTGCTTTTACAGTAGCCGGGGATGAATTGCCGGCTTTTCAAAGGAGACTGGTGCATATAAATCGGACAGCACTTGCATGGTGCGAGTGCTGTGCGATGATTTCTCGCACCCATTGACTTGCATTGGCGATTATCATGCCAAAATGGCATCAAATCGCAGCATGCTGCAATTTTTTTCTCACACCAATTTCTGATGACAAAAAAATCGCTAATGAGAACTCACCTATTGAATAACATTGGTCAGATTTGAATCCGATTTTTTTTCGGCTGAATATCATCCGTTTTCGGCGCCAGTGAGTATGAGCCCTTACAGTCATGTGCCGACAAACTGCTCTTCCTAATTCTCTCAATAGTCAGTGAAAGGGCTCATACTCACATGCGATGAAGTCGTGCGATGCTCGCATGTGAACTCTCAGCTCTGGCGCCGGCACTCGGGAGTGGAGCGAGCGGCTGCATGTAGTTCTATGCAGCCGCTCGCTCCACTCCCGAATGCTGGTCCCAGAGCTGGGCTTTTACATGCGAGCATAGGACGTATTTCTCGCAAGTGGAAAGAAGCCCAAAAACTGAGGGAAGCAGGAAAAAAAGCTAGTTGTCATGTCACTATAAGGGCTCATACTCACTTGAGCCGAAAACGGATGATTTTCAGCCGGTAAAAAATCTGATTCAAATCGGACCAATGTTATTCAATAGGTGACATCTCATTTGCGATTTTTTTCTCAGCCGAAATCGGTGTGAGAAAAAAATCGCAACATGCTGCGATTTGATGCGATTTTGGCATGATAATCGCTAATGCAATAGATGGTGCTATAAAAAACCGCATGCAAATCGCATGTCAATTGCACATAATCGGACCATCCTGAAAACTGACCGATTTTTTTCCAGCAAGTGAGTATGAGCCCTGAGTATGAAAATCGCATATGATATGAGGGAAGTAGCCTTGTCTTGACTACTGGAACCAGCAAGCAGAGCTGTATCCTGACAGTGAGTATTTAACATACTGTTAGGATTGGCATGCTACTGAGCTTCATTTTATAATTAAAGGGCTTGTCCAGGTTTGAGATGAAAGTTTCCAGTCACTCTTGGTGACTGTGTAATGTAGGTGACCAGATGCAAATCACAGGTAGACACTAGGAGGAAACACACATTTATTTATTTCCCTTGCTTTTGTGGGAACTTGCAGTAGTTAAGTAACAGTTTAAACAGGGTAATCAAAAGTAGATTATACAGTACAGAACTTATAATGAGTTTTAAAGTTCAATTAGAATGGCAGTAAATTAGATTATACGAGTGGTCCTCTGACACTTGTCACGGTGGAAGCTACTATGTTGGCTCTTCCTGAAGCAATGGCCCTGGAGGGGGTCGCCAGCTGCTTCTGTGGAGCCCAGCTGCGACTGGATCCATATCTTCCAGAAGGGTGCACTGAAAGAATATACCACTAGAGGTCATTATACACATTCACACACGTTCACTCATCCCAAAGACCACCAGAGGGAGCTGTTTAGACATATAAAAGAGAGTGAACACAGGAAACATCAAGTCAGTCAGCAAGCCAGTCACCTCAGAGAGTGTAGAAGGTGAGAGCACTGAGCTCGGTTTGTGCAGACTAGCTCACTGAGCGTTCTGAGGAGAGAGAGAGGCTGCAGAGCCATTCAGTTCAAGAGAGAGTGGGGCCAGTACAAGTGGGACAGAAGCCACTCCAGCCTGGTCAGAACTGAGTGTAGCTCAGTGAGAGAAGCGTGCCGACGCTTAAAGAGCGGCGAAGAGGCAGCCCACCAACTGCCAGTGTGTGATCGTGTGAGGGTCCAGGTAGGCCGAAGGCGAGTGGAAAGTTAATGAGACAGAGGAGCCTCCATAGCTCATCTCAGCAAGTATTACCGGACACCGGGGTCCGAGCCTATAAGGATCTCCACGACCCATTAGGAGAACACTGGAGTTCCTGGAGGACTACAAGTCCCAGGAGTACCACAAAGCTGATACGTAACCGGGCCAGGAGGACAGAGTCCAGCAAGCAGGGACTGTGTACTTTAAGAGAGAAGGTCCAACCACAAGGTCAGCCAGGTGCAAGACGGAGACCAAGTTAGGCCCAGCTACAAGCAGGTCAAGACTCTATTACAAAAAGGCAGAGAACAGGAGGCCACACACCTACTCAGTGGAGGAATCTGGATGTGCACCCTTCACCCTACAGTGCTCCGGGGAGTACCTGCAACATCTTCAGTAAAGGTACCAAAGTGACTTATGTGTGTGCCTCCCTTATTACCCCTAACTGCCGGGTCCCCGTCTGTCCTGCACCCCTGCACATCTATCTGCCCTGGAGGACTTAGCCTTTCCTGTGGAAGGCTTAACATCTAGCTGCACAATATTAACCCTTCAGTGGATCTGCACAGCAGCGCTGGTCACCCTGACCAGGTACCACAGGTGGCGTCACGAATCCCCATTCCAATATTCAATTCACCTGTAAATATCCCACATTAAAAGGTGAGCCCCAGAGCCACGGACTGAGCTGTGTTGCCGTGACATCCCCCATTGTAGTCTATAGGCTCAGATCCGAGTTCCCATTGCTCTGGAGGGCGACTCATCTCTTTCTGGCGTCACGAACAGGATTTCGTGCCCTGCAGCAACGGAGTAACTTGTGCCAGTTGCCACCGGGTACTGTGTGCCTCACTAAAAGACTGTGTTTTGTATGTGGTGAAGATTTCCCGCCATTTGCCCGCCATTTACAGCGCCACAGCGCGAAAACTAGTGGGCGAACCTGCAAAAGCGTGCTGAGTTCCGGACACGCCCCCAACGCTGACGCGGCGGCAGGTCCTGTGGAGAGCTTTAGTGAACGCTCTGATGTCAGAGCGCCGGCGACGCAGGTCCTTCTACACCGCTGTGCCCTGCAGAGCTGCAGCCTACAGGAGAAGGTAGGCCACGCTTAACTAGGGGGGTGCAGACATGTCGCAGCAGCAAGCCGACAGCACTGCCCAGGCCGGCGGCCCCAATGACTTACCCCTCGGCGCTGCCGCACAGGCTAGAAATGCTGGCCCCTCACCTGGTCCTGGGGCCCCGATAGTACCGCTAACGCTGCCATACATGCCTGGAGCGAAGTGGCTCCCTCAGTACAGTGGCAAGTCAGACACCCTGTCAGGGTTCAAGCGAAAAATATGCAGCATAATGGACATGTACCCTATGTCAGAAAAGCAGAGAGCTGCAGTGGTAGTGGGACAATTGACTGGTGCTGCAGAGAGAGAAGTAGAGACATGGTCAGCTGCAGACCAGGAATCAGTGCTTGCAATTTTCTTAAAGCTACAGACTATCTTTGAAGACCGCACTGAAACAGATCTCCGGATGAGGTTTAACCAATGCTCCCAGAAACCAGATGACAGCATTAGGGACTATGCCTGCCGATTACAGGGGGCCCTGCGAGCACTCAAACAGGTTAACCCCATAAGTGTCACCAAAGAGAATAAAATGTTAAAAGAACAATTTGTACGGGGATTGAGGTCTCAAGCTGAAAGCAGGACGGTGCACTGGTGGTCCTTGGATCATCCTGACGCTACCTTTGATGCCCTTAAGGATATCACTATAAAAGGACTGCGACCCCTGGAAACACCCAAGATGGCAACCCAGTGTCACCCGAGTGAAGCCAACTCTAAAGCCAGCAGCATCCACCTTTTCCCAGCTGGTTGCGGAAGCCAAAACGCAGGTGGCGCCCCCTACTGAGCTGGACTGTCTGCGCTCAGAAGTGCGCCAGCTGACCAAAAACCTGGCCACTGTAATGAGTGCCCTGCAACTGCGGAAAGAGGAAGGAGGAAAGATCCTACTAGCTGACTGCCCAGAGGATGTCCCTTGGATGAACCGGAGGAGGAGGAGGACATTGCCCCACCGGAGGAGGACAACGCCACCCCCTGGAGGGACCCGCCACCAGCATCATCCTCGCCAAGAGATCGTCTGCTACCGCTGCCACAGAAAAGGTCACCCAGCACGTCGGTGTCATTTAAACGAGCAAATCCTGGGTCCGAGGGCCAACACTCAGGAATAGATTCATCAGGCCCCTCAGACTGGAACCGCATACCTGTCCATCAAACTGGACGGGATCGCAATCCCTGCCCTGCTGGACACTGGATCTCAGGTAACCATCATACCTGATGTTCTCTACAATGGATACTGGTCCATGGACGGTCTCCAACCCCCAGACCCTGACTTTGCAGTATACGCCTCTAATGGTCTCCCTCTTGACTTACTTGGGGCTAAAAACGTAGACGTAAAAGTGGGGAGAGTGGAGCTAAAGGATCAGGGACTTCTTGTAGTGAAGACTGTTAATGAGGAAAATGGGTTGAATGTGGTTTTAGGCACTAACATTATTAGAAACTGTTTGGAGGAGGTTGTGTTTTTACTCCAACAGCTCGCCGATGTTGCCAGACCAAGGCAAAAGGGAGTGATCCGGAAGGAGATCCGGACCCTGATGTGCCAGCAGCAAGTCAAACTGACAGGTGGTGAGATTGGTAATGTACGGGTAACAGACCCGAACCCCATTGTGATACCCCCAATGAGTGAAATGCTTATTTGGTGTAGAGCAGCGATAGGTCTGAGAGGACAGAACTACCAAGCAGTAGTAGAGCCCCATTGTTCAGAACACAGACCTACACTCTTGACTGCCAGAGGGGTATTGGAGGTGCATAATGGGAGGGTGCCAATGCGTCTTCTCAACTGGGGAGAGGATGAAGTCAAATTACCACGTTATGCCACTGTTGCTAAATTACATGCTGTAGATAACAACTCCATTCATCAGACGGAGCCTTTAACCTCCCCACAACCAGTGGAGGATAACGGTCCGACCACCAAGGTGGAGGATTGGTGTTAACAGCTCCATGTCGGGATGGACACCACTCCAGCCCACCAGAAACAAGGAGTACATCGAGTAGTTCAGGAGTATGCACAGGTATTCAGCAAACACCCACTCGACTTTGGGAAAATTAAAGGGGTCCAACATCACATCCCCACAGGCAATCATCCTCCCATCAAAGAACGGTACAGGCCTATACCTCCAGCACACTACCAGAAAGCCAAGGAGATGTTGCGTGACATGAAGGAAGCAGGGGTGATAAGGGATAGTTGTAGTCCCTGGGCAGCACCTCTAGTCCTAGTCAGGAAAAAGGATGCAAGCATGAGAATGTGTGTAGATTACAGACAAGTAAATCGCATTACACATAAAGATGCATACCCTTTACCACGCATTGAGGAATCCTTAGCTGCATTAAAGACTGCTAATTACTTTTCAACCCTTGACCTCACTAGTGGGTACTGGCAAGTGGCTGTGGCTGAGGAGGATCGGGAGAAGACGGCTTTCACCACCCCGATGGGACTCTGTGAGTTCGACAGAATGCCGTTTGGACTCAGCAGTGCCCCTGGAACGTTCCAGAGAGTGATGGAGAGCTGCCTGGGACATCTCAACTTTGAAACTGTGTTTCTGTACCTGGACGACGTAATTGTGTACTCCAAGACGTATGAAGATCACTTGAAGCACCTGGCGGAGGTATTCGAGTCACTGTCCAAGTATGGGATGAAACTGAAGCCTTCAAAGTGCCATCTGCTCAAACAAAAGGTACAGTACTTGGGACATATTGTCAGCTCAGAAGGAGTAGCGCCAGATCCCGAGAAGGTCACCGCCATCCAGAAATGGCCGGAGCCGAAGAACCTCAAAGAGGTGCGACAGTTCCTGGGACTAACAGGATACTGCCGGAGGTTTATAAAGGACTACACCAAGAAAGCAGCGCCTCTGCAAGACCTCCTGGTGGGACAGTCCCTCAAGAGCAGAAATTCTCCATTCCACTGGGGTAAAAAACAGGCTGAGGCATTCAAGGAAATGAAGGAGATCCTGACAGGAGATGAGATCCTAGCCTACCCTGACTACAGCCAACCGTTCCTGCTGTATACTGATGCCAGCAATGAAGGATTGGGAGCTGTCCTCAGTCAGAAGCAAAATGGCCTGGAGAACGTCATCGCCTATGCAAGCAGGAAGCTCCGCCCGACCAAGAGGAACCCAGAGAACTACAGCAGCTTCAAGTTGGAGTTCCTGGCACTGGTCTGGGCAATCACAGAGAGGTTTAAGCACTACCTAGCCTCCAGCAAGTTCACTGCCTACACCGATAATAACCCCTTGACGCATCTTGAAACAGCTAAGCTGGGAGCCATGGAACAACGATGGATGGCTCGGCTGTCAAACTACCAATTCACAATCAAGTACCGAGCGGGTCGCAAAAATGCCAACGCTGATGCCCTATCCAGGATGCCTCATGAATCGGACACAGAAGAAGAAGTGGATGATCTGGAAGAGATTGAACTACCTGCCTTTCACAGGAATGGGATGATCCACGAGCAACAAGCCTGCAGGAGGCCGCGTGGTAAGACATTAAATCCTTTACCTCACCACAGCTGGAAGGAGACTCAGGACAGCGATCCAGTTGTCAGCCGTATCAAGGAGCTGATAACTCAGGAAGGTTCCTCCTTGGAGAAGGATGCGTCTCCACAAGCAAAGCAGCTGTAGAATGAGAGAAGCCGGCTGTTCATCTACCGTGAGAAGCTGTGCCGGAGGTACGTCAACCCAAAGACCCATGAGATGGTATGGCAGATAGTAGTCCCCAGAGCAGACATCCAGATGGTGTTGGAAGCCTACCATGATCAAGCGGGACACTTTGGCTGGAAGAAGCTGGAGACCCTGTTGAAGTGTCGTTTCTACTGGGTGGGAATGCGCAGCTACATTGAGAGGTGGTGCCAGAACTGTGGACCCTGTGGCCTCAGAAGAAAAGACTACAGCAGTCAGAAGGCACCCCTGCAACCCATCAAGACGACTCGTCCCTTGGAGATCGTGCCCTGGACCATGTCAAGTTGTCACCCAGCCGGTCAGGATACTCCTATGCCCTGACCATAGTGGATCACTACTCCAGGTTCCTGGTGGTCCCCCTGTCAAAGATCTGACGGCAGAGACAGCAGCAAAGACATTCCAAGCGTATTTCTGCAGACCACACGGATATCCTGAACAGGTGTTAACTGACCAAGGCCCAGCCTTCGTGGCCGAATTGTTCAAAGAGTTCTGTCACTTGTACGGATGTAAGAAGATAAGAACCACACCGTACCACCCCCAAACCAATGGTCTCTGTGAAAAGATGAATCACATCGTCATTGACCTGCTGAAGACTATACCACTCGAGGAGAGGAATCGGTGCCCAGACTTACTACCTGACCTGGTAGATCTGTACAATCACATACCTGTGAGTTCCACCAATTGCACCCCAGCTTACCTCATGCGGGCAAGACCAGGAAAGTTGCCCATGGATATGGAGCTTGGTGTTGTAGAACCAGAAGCAGATGTGACTACTGAAGACTGGGACACAAACAGACAGGAACAGTACAGAAAAGTACAAGCCTGCGTTGAAGATAGTCTCAATCGAGTGAGGGACAAACAAGAAGATCACTACAACAAAAGTGCGCCAGCTGAACCTTTCGCACCTGGTGAAGTCGTGCTGAAAAGAAAGAGGAGGATGCACAAACTCGACGATCAATGGGAAAGAGAGCCCTATGTTGTACAGAATTCAAGGTTTGACAACAAGAAAACGTGTATAATTGGCAAAGATGGAGGAAGAACAACTACCACTGTATCCAGAGATCACCTAAAGTTGTGTCCAGATCCGTTAAAGCTTCAAGAAGAAGAACCTGTTGTCAATCAGGAAGAGCGTGATGAAGCAGTCATACATACAGACTTAGGAGATTTCCCCGCGGATTGGCCTCGCTTTGGAGAAGCTGTAATTATTCCCGTACTTCAATTCTATCAACCACAAGGAGAACCTCTACTTCCAGTTGCACCGGTTGTTGCAGTAGAGTCAGTTCCAGAAGAACCTGCTCCAGCAGAACCCCAAGAAGCTGAATCCCAGGAAGAAGGATCCCCTGCAGAAGTCGAGCCGGTTCACCCAGCTCACAGTGTAATTGCCAGTCCTGTAGAGAGGTTAAGGCAATTCTATAATTCACTCTCATGCAGAACAAACAGGGAAACTGCTACCTCACAGGTCACTGCACCACGCAGGTCAGAACGTAGCACAAAAGGACACATCCCTGCTAGGTTTAGAGATTAGTTCAACCCTTGGCAAATGTAAATAATTGTCTAGAGTCACTGTACATAAATGTATATATTGTTGCTTATAATATGCTTTATTATACCGTTATTTATTAATCTGTTTTCCTTTTGATATTGAAACAAGTGGAATGGACATTATTTTTACTTGTTTCCTCTACCCTTTTTGAGCATCCTTTTTCCAAAAGAGACTGGGAATTTTATGGTTGCTCATTTCCTTATTGTCTTACTTATGTATATAGTTATTCATTCATCTGTTATGCAACAGTTTAAGATCCTCACCTCCCGTAAGGGAAGAGTTAAGTTATACAATGTTTTTATTGTTCTCTGTTTTGTATTTCAGCCCCGGAGTGCTGAGTTCTACTAGGGGGAATGTGGAGCCCAGCTGCGACTGGATCCATATCTTCCAGAAGGGTGCACTGAAAGAATATACCACTAGAGGTCATTATACACATTCACACACGTTCACTCATCTTAAAGACCACCAGAGGGAGCTGTTTAGACATATAAAAGAGAGTGAACACAGGAAACATCAAGTCAGTCAGCAAGCCTGTCACCTCAGAGAGTGTAGAAGGTGAGAGCACTGAGCTCGGTTTGTGCAGACTAGCTCACTGAGCGTTCTGAGGAGAGAGAGAGGCTGCAGAGCCATTCAGTTCAAGAGAGAGTGGAGGCCAGTACAAGTGGGACAGAAGCCACTCCAGCCTGGTCAGAACTGAGTGTAGCTCAGTGAGAGAAGCGTGCCGACGCTTAAAGAGCGGCGAAGAGGCAGCCCACCAACTGCCAGTGTGTGATCGTGTGAGGGTCCGGGTAGGCCGAAGGCGAGTGGAAAGTTAATGAGACAGAAGAGCCTCCATAGGTCATCTCAGCAAGTATTACCGGACACCGGGGTCCGAGCCTATAGGGATCTCCACGACCCATTAGGAGAACACCGGAGTTCCTGGAGGACTACAAGTCCCAATAGTACCACAGAGCTGATACGTAACCGGGCCAGGAGGACAGAGTCCGGCAAGCAGGATGCTGCAAGCAGGGACTGTGTACTTTAAGAGAGAAGGTCCAACCACAAGGTCAGCCAGGTACAAGACGGAGACCAAGTTAGGCCCAGCTACAAGCAGGTCAAGACTCTATTACAAAAAGGCAGAGAACAGGAGGCCACACACCTACTCAGTGGAGGAATCTGGATGTGCACCCTTCACCCTACAGTGCTCCGGGGAGTACCTGCAACATCTTCAGTAAAGGTACCAAAGTGACTTATGTGTGTGTCTCCCTTATTACCCCTAACTGCCGGGTCCCTGTCTGTCCTGCACCCCTGCACATCTATCTGCCCTGGAGGACTTAGCCTTTCCTGTGGAAGGCTTAACATCTAGCTGCACAATATTAACCCTTCAGTGGATCTGCACAGCAGCGCTGGTCACCCTGACCAGGTACCACAGGTGGCATCACGAATCCCCTTTCCAATATTCAATTCACCTGTAAATATCCCACATTAAAAGATGAGCCCCAGAGCCACGAACTGAGCTGTGTTGCCGTGACATCCCCCATTGTAGTCTATAGGCTCAGATCCGAGTTCCCATTGCTCTGGAGGGCGACTCACTTCCGCTAGGCACTAAGTCCTCCTGACAAAGTCTACTACTGCATGTTGAGCCTCCATTGCTCCAACTGACCCCCACCCTGTCTGTTATCCTAGCCCAGGTCAACCCCTGTACCATATGTCAGTGCTAGAAGCCAAAGCCCTGTTCACTTGTGACTTTCTTCTACCACCGCAGGCATCCTCCACCTGGCGGAGTCTCCTCAGGGGTCTTTGGTGCTTGACCAACAACGGTTGTCTCCTGGATCTGGGGAGAAGAAGGCTGTGCTTGACAGGCGTCATCAGGGTTTGGTTTCTTCAATGGTGCAGGCCTGGGATTCGGACCATGACCGACAGAGTCTGGACACTGAGTCTTGGCGTAGATTGGGTCATTGGGTCTTGACCAGTGTAGTCAGGGACCTGGATCTGATTTGGTGTCATCTGAATCCCGTCTGCAAGCGGCCAACAACCTGCTGACACATTCTTCCTGCTGCGGCCTGTCATGTTGGCTGCAGCATCTTCTCCTATGCACGTTTACACCTCTATCTCAGCGCCAAAATCTGCTCCGGCTTGGTGTGTAGACTCTTTAGGGTATGTGCACATGTTGCTGATTTGCTCTTGTAAAAATCTGCGTGGATTCTTACTCTCTTGGCAGAATACGCAGTTGAAAATCCGTGCGGTTTTGATGCGGATTTTCAAGCTGTTTTCTCTGTGGATTTGAAAGCTAAATAAAAATATATTGTTTAAAAAAAAAAATAATAATTGTGATGTCATTTCCTTGCCCAACCTCTTCTTTTACATTCTCCATTGAAGACCATAATATCATTACATACTATGTTCAAATATAATGTTTACACACACAAAACAAATAAAAGTTTATATAATACACAGTGGGTTCGGAAAGTATTCAGACCCCTTTAAATTTTTCACTCTTTGTTTCATTGCAGCCATTTGGTAAATGCAAAAAAGTTCATTTTTTTCTCATTAAAGGGAATCTGTCACCCCATTTTTGCCCTATAAGCTGCAGCCACCGCCATCAATGGCTTATCTACAGCATTCTGGAATGCTGTAGATAAGCCCCCGATGTCACCTTAAAGTGAAGAAAAACGAGTTAGATTATACTCACCCAGGGGCGTTCCGCCTTCCGGTCGGGTCCGGAGGGAGTCGCGGTCCGGTACGGCGCCTCCCATCTTGTAGCGAAGTCGGCCTCTTCTTTCCGTCCCGTCGCAGCTCCTGCGCAGGCGCACTGCTCTGCCCTGGTGAGGGCAGAGCAGAGTACTGCAGTGCGCAGGCGCCGGGAAAGGTCAGAGAGGTCCGGCGCCACGCCCCTGGGTGAGTATAATCTAACTAGCTTTTCTTCACTTTCAGGTGACGTCGGGGGCTTATCTACAGCATTCCAGAATGCTGTAGATAAGCCCCTGATGGCGGTGGCCACAGCTTATAGGGCAAAAATGGGGTGACAGACTCTGCACCCCATTTTGACTGAAAAAAATCTAGAAATGTAGAAATTTTTGCAAATTTATTAAAATAGAGAAACTAAAATATCACATGGTCATAAGTATTCAGACCCTTTGCTCAGACACTCATATTTACATAACATGCTGTCCGTTTCCTTGTGATCCTCCTTGAGATGGTTCTACTCCTTAATTGGAGTCAAGCTGTGTTTATTATACTGATAGGACTTGATTTGTAAAAGACATACACCTGTCTATATAAGACCTCACAGCTCACAGTAGATGTCAGAACAAATGAGAATCATGAGGTCAAAGGAACTGGCCAAGAAGCTCAGAGACAGAATTGTGGCAAGGCACACATCTGGCCAAGGTTACAAAAGAATTTCTGCAGTACTCAAGGTACCTAAGAGCACATTGGCCTCAATAATCTTTAAATAGAAGAAGTTTGGGACCACCAGAAGTCATCCTAGATCTGGCCGTCTAGTCAATCTGAGCAATCATGGGAGAAGAGCCTTGGTGAGAGAGGTAAAGAAGAACCCAAAGAACAATGTGGCTGAGCTCCACAGATGCAGTAGGGAGATGGGAGAAAGTTCCACAAGTCAACTATCATTGCAGCCCTCCACCAGTTGGGCCGTTATGGCAGAGTGACCCTACTCAAGCCTCCCCTCAGTGCTAGACATATGAAAGCCCATATAGAGTTTGCCAAAAAACACATTAAGTACTCCAAGACTATGAGAAATAAGATTCTCTGGTTTGATGAGATGAAGATAGAACTTTTTGGTAATAATTCTAAGTGGTAATTGTGGAGAAAACCAGGCACTTCTCATCACCTGCCCAATACTATCCCAACAATGAAACATGGTGGTGGCAGCATCATGCTATGGGGGTGTTTTTCAGCTGCAGGGACAGGACGACTGGTTGCAATTGAAGGAAACATGAATGCGGCAAAGTACAGAGATATCCTGGATGAAAACATCTTCCAGAATGCTCCGGACCTCAGACTTGGCCAAAGGTTCACCTTCCAACAAGACAATGACCCCAAGCACACAGCTAAAGTAACAAAGGAGTCGCTTCAGAAAAACTCTGTGACCACTCCACACTTGACTGGCCCAGCCAGAGCCCTGACCTAAACCCAATTGAGCATCTCTGGAGAGACCTGAAAATGGCTGTTCACCAACGTTTACCATCCAACCTGATGGAACTGGAGAGGATCTGCAAGGTTGAGTGGCAGAGGATCCCGATATCCAGGTGTGAAAAACTTGTTGCATCATTCCCAAGAAGACTCATGGCTGTACTAGCTCAAAAGGGTGCTTCTACTCAATACTGAGCAAAGGGTCTGAATACTGAGTCCCACGCAAAATTAAAGTGGAATGTAATGTCCTTAAAACAAGTCAAAATAAGGCTCAGTATTGTGTGTGGCCTCCAAGTGCCTGTATGACCTCCCTACAACGCCAGGGCATGCTCCTGATGAGGCAGCGGATGGTCTTCTGAGGGATCTCCTCCCAGACCTGGACTAAAGCATCCGCCAACTCCAGGACGGTCTGTTGGTGGATGGAGCGAGATATGATGTCCCAGATGTGCTCAATCGGAATGAGCTCTGGGGAACGGGTGGGCCAGTCCATATTTTCAATGCCTTCATCTTGCAGGAACTGCTGACACACTCCAGCCACAGGAGGTCTGGCATTGTCCTGCATTAGCAGGAACCCAGGGCCAACCGCACCAGCATATGGTCTCACAAGGGGTATGAGGATCTCATCTCGGTACCTAATGTTAGTCAGGCTACCTCTGGCGAGCACATGGAGGGCTGTGTGGCCCTCCAAAGAAATGCCACCCCATAACGTTACTGACCCACTGCCAAACCGGTCATGCTGAAGGATGTTGCAGGCAGCAGATCGCTCTCTACAGAATCTCCAGACAGTCACGTCTGTTTCATGTGCTCAGTGTCAACCTGCTTTCATCAGGGCGCCAGGTGAATTTGTCAATCTTGGTGTTCTGTGGCAAATGCCAAGCGTACTGCAGTGTTGGGCTGTGACCACAACCCCCATCTGTGGACGTCGGGCCCTCAGACCATCCTCATGGAGTTGGTTTCTAACCCTTTGTGCAGACACAGGCACATTTGTAGCCTGCTGCAGGTCATTTTGCAGGGCTCTGGCAGTGCTCCTCCTGTTCCTCCTTGCACAAAAGCGGAGTTAGCGGTCCTGCTGCTGGGTTGTTGCCCTCCTACGGCCCCCTCCACGCCTCCTGGTGTACTGGCCTGTCACCTGTAGCGCCTCCTGTTGTGAACACGAAGTTGACTTTGGAGCTGGGGCTCCCTCCGGTGGTTGCTGAGGGTAATGAACAAATTGCTGAATGGCTTTCAGCTGGGTCCGAATGGTCTGATATAAGTGACCTGAACTCCCATCAGCCTTGCCGGTAATCAATTGTTCTTCCAGGTCTTGGTTGGAGCTCAGCTTGCATTCCTGCTTTCATTCAGATAAGTGACTTGCTGTGTTTTGTCCTCTGGTTGGATTTTCCTTGCTGGTTTGCTGCCTTGCAGTGGACTTCAGCCTGGTCCCCTTTTGGGGCCTGGCGCTGCATTTGTGCTCAGTTTGTGTTTGCACTTTTGCTCTGTTTCTGTGTCACTTTTTATTTGCTGAATTGCTGTGTGTTACACCAGAGATCTGATTTAGGTGGTAGAGATCGTGTGATCTCAAGTTTTTTGTTAATCAGAAGTGTTGGTATTTTTGTCAGGGTTTTTTGGGTTGCAGTCAGAATTCTTTCCTATACTTTTCTATCTAGACAGAATTGGGCCCCAGCGTTTGCTCATTCTATTTTCTGTCTGTGTTCGTATTTTCTTCTTGTCTAACCGCCATTACATGTTTGGGGGCTTCCTATTTCTTTGGGGGTTCTGCTACGGGGCAGTTAGCTTTCATCTTTCTGTCTTTAGGTGTAGCTATCTCTCCGGCTGTGACGAGGCTTCTAGGATCACCGTAGGTACGCTCCACGGCTACTTCTAGTGTTGCGGTTAGTTTAGGGTTCTGCAACCCAGTAGTTTCCAGCCTCTCTGGTGTATTGCTTCTTTGGCTATTTTTGCTATTTTCTCCTCAGCTACCGAAACATAACAGCCTCCAGCCTCTGGACACTATGTTGACAGACACAGCAAACCTTCTTGCCACAGCTCGCATTGATGTGCCATCCTGCATGAGCTGCACTACCTGAGCCACTTGTGTGGGTTGTAGAGTCCGTTTCATGCTACCACGAGTGTGAAAGCACAACTACCATTCAAAAGTGACCAAAACATCAGCCAGAAAGCATTGGTACTGAGTGTGGTTTGTGGTCCCCACCTGCAGAACCACTCCTTTATTGAGTGTGTCTTGATAATTGCCAATGTGTTCTCTTTTTCATTTGCACAATGGCATGTGAAATTGATTTTCAATCAGTGTTGCTTCCTAAGTGAGCAGTTTTGATTTCACAGAAGTTTGATTTACTTGAAGTTATATTCTGTTGTTTAATTGTTCCATTTATTTTTTTGAGCAGTCTATATATATATATATATACTGTATATATATAAATATTTAAACAGGGTGGGCCATTTATATGGATACTCCTAAATAAAATGGGAGTGGTTGGTGATATCAACTTCCAGTTTGTGGCACATTAGTATATGCGAGGGGGAAAACTTTTCAAGATGGGTGGTGACCATGGTGGCCATTTGAAGTCGGCCATTTTGTATCCAACTTTTTTTTTCAATGGGAAGAGGGTCAAGTGAAACTTATTGAGAATTTCACAAGAAAAACAATGGTTTGATTGGTTTTAACATAACTTTATTCTTTCATGAGTTATTTACAAGTTTATGACCACTTATAAAATGTGTTCAAAGTGCTGCCCATTGTGTTGGATTGTCAATGAAACCCTCTTCTTCCACTCTTGACACACTGATAGCAACACCACAGAAGAAATGCTTTCACAGGCTTCCAGTATCCGTTGTTTTAGATGCTGCACATCTCAAATCTTCACAGCATAAACATTGTCCGGACCCCGATGTCTAATGAGCGGTCCCATGACAGGATTCTGCAATCCCTGCTGGGTTGGAGAGGTGACGGGGGTTCTAGTGGGCCCACTAAAGTTTCGTTGGACACCAGGGCAGGATCGGTCACAGTACCTGCTGATATTGATTCTCCGGTGCCGGACTCCTCCTCCTCCACTGTGGCCAGGGATGCTGGTCACGAGGCCGTCCACTGCACGATCTTCTTTTGCAGCAGGGCCTCCTCAGGAGCTGGCGTCTCAGTTCTTCCACTTCAGCTCCAAAGAACTCCGGGTCCTTCATTGGCAACTGGTCCTGGCTTCCATCCTGCCGGCTGGGGGAGTTCTCTGCTTCCACCCCACTCTCCAGGTAGCCACCACTCGCCATGTTAGATTCCTGGTTGTTCTATGTTGTGCCCACGTGTGTCTTCCTCTCGCTCCTTCGTGGGCGTTTTCTCTTCCTCTTTCTGTTCCCGCCATACCAGATCAGGAGGCGGATCTCTATTGCTGATGGACATTTTCTCATTGTATAGAAGTATCTGCAGTGGGCGGGCATGATTTTTCACGCTCTGCAGTCAGATTCTGCCCATGACGACACACCCTTCTCTTCCTGCACACCGTGTTCACAGTAATGGCGGCAATTTTACAATTCAATAAAGTCTCTAGCACACAGTACCCGGCTATGCTGGGCTCCGCAATCCTGTTCGTGACGCCAAAATGGAGCGCTCCCTAGGGCCAGGGAACTCGGTCCCGCGGTCGGACGGTTCTTAAAGGGGATGTGTTACGACAGCAGTGACCCTGTCCGTGGCCCTGGGCGTCCAATAAAAATGATGAAGTAAAATAAAAGGGAAATAAGGAAAATAGTTTGTGATGCCACCTGTGGTATTCGGCAATAAAGATGTTACCCGATGCTGCTTCAGAGTCTGCTGGGGCTGATGGTGATGCAGCAGAGTTGTTACAGCTCTCCACAAGTAGAGCTAGGCCCCAGGGCAGCTGTATGTGTAAGAGATGATGATGGTGGATGTAGTGCAGGGCAGATGACTCAGTGAATAATTGTGAGGACACAGCAGGGTGTAGTCTTTCCAGTTTACTCACAGTTTGTTGTTACAATCCTCAGCCGGGGTGCTGTGTGCTCCAATAAAGTGGTCCATACAGCTCTCAAGTAGTTTGGGGTGCACGTTGCCAGGGCTCCCTTAGATGTTCCTTTCCTGGCCGTCTCACTACGCTGGCTACCAGCTCTCCTGCCCTGCATCTTCACACACAGTGCCCCGAGCCAGCAGACCCGGATCTTGTCTGGCCACGTCAGACCCCTGGATCCTATATGTCTGCCTTTTCAGCGAATGTGTTGGATGTGGCTGTAGCACTTGCAGATACTGCAGCCTCAGGTTTCCTAGCTGAATTTCTCCACTAGCTTTGGGGCCGGTCCCCAAACTGCGACCTGGTCCCTCCACCGACCACGCCGGTGGATGCGGGTCCCACGGATGGATTCCTCACTATCCGTGCCCCTAAGACATCTTCTTTCTTTACTTCTCTGGAGCCTCTCTCTCTCCTTCGTTCTTCTTCACTTCTCTCTCTCTCTGTATTCTGGGGACGAGCTCCTGGCTCCCCCAGTCCCCACCGCAGACTCCCCTCTTTGTAGTCTGGGGACGAGCTCTTGGCTCCTTCAGTCCCCACTGCAGACTCCCCTCTCTGTAGTCTGGGGACGAGCTGCTGGCTCCTTCAGTCCCCACCGCAGACTCCCCTCTCTGTAGTCTGGGGACGAGCTCCTGGCTCCTTCAGTCTCCACTGCAGTCTCTCCCTCTGGTCTCACAGACCACTGCACACCACTCTCTGACTCCTCCCCTTCTCTAACTGTCTGTGTTCTCTCTCACCACTCACTAAGCTCCTCCCCTTTTCTACTTCCTCCACCCACACGCTCTACCTAGTCCCTCCCGGCGCCTGAGAGGTCTGGTTTTGGATGCAAGTGTGTGAGTCCTGGCAGTGCCCCCTCCTTACCTGAGAGCAGAATACCACACCACTGAATGAAGTGCTGCACCCTGTGGCGACTGAAACCACAGGGGCGCCGCATAGGTATTTAGATTAAGACCTAAAATGGTGATATAGAATATCAAATAATTCAAGCCATGCAGCGTCGGACTGGAACACCTTGGGCCCACCAGAGAAAATCATTCTTGGGGCCCACTAGGTAGCTACATAGAAATAAATACAAGACCACCAATTGTGCAGTAAAACACACTAATATCAGGGTATAATATAAGATAGTGCATGTCTTAATTATGTAGCAGGAGTTGGGGTAGTATCCCTCATAGATTATAAAGCAGCCCCCTCATAGGGGATAATGCTGCCCCCCTCATAGAGGATAATGCTGCCCCCCTCATAGAGGATAATGCTATATATATATATACATATAGAGATAGATAGATAGATAGATGATAAGATAATAGATATCCATATATACTCGAGTATAAGCTGACCCCCTAATTTTGCCACAAAAAACTGGGAAACTTATCGACTCGAGTATAAGCCTAGGGTGGAAAATGAGATTATGCCCCATATGCTGCCCCTTGTATTATGCCCCACAAGATGCTCCATAGATTGTGCCCCATATGCTGCCCATGTATTATGCCCCCATAGATGCTCCATAGATTGTGCCCCCATAGATGCTCCTTAGATTATGCCCCCATAGAAGCTCCTTAGATTATGCCCCCATAGAAGCTCCATAAATTGTGCCCCCATAGATGCTCCTTAGATTATGCCTCCATAGAAGCTCCATAAATTGTGCCCCCATAGATTATGCCCCTATAGATGCTCCATAGATTATGCCCCCATAAATGCTCCTTAGATTATTCCCCCATAGAAGCTCCATAGATTGTGCCCCCATAGATGCTCCTTAGATTATGCCCCCATAGAAGCTCCATAGATTGTGCCCCCATAGATGCTCCTTAGATTATGCCTCCATAGAAGTCCATAGATTGTGCCCCCATAGATTATGCCCCTATAGATGCTCCATAGATTATGCCCCCATAGATGCTCCATAGATTATGCCCCCATAGATTATGCCCCCATAGATTATGCCCCCATAGATACTCCTTAGATTATGCCCCATAGATGCTCCATAGATTATGCCCCCATAGAAGCTCCATAGATTGTGCCCCCATAAATGCTCCTTAGATTATGCCCCCATAGATGCTCCATAGATTATGCCCCCATAGAAGCTTCATAGATTATGCCCCATAGATGCTCCATAGATTATCCCCCATAGATTCTCCATAGATTATGCCCCCATAGATGCTCCATAGATTATGCCCCCATAGATTATGCCCCATAGATTATGCCCCCATAGATGCTCCACAGATTATGCCCCCATAGATTATGCCCCCATAGATTATGCCCCCATAGATGCTCCACAGATTATGCCCCCATAGATTATGCCCCCATAGATGTCCATAGATTATGCCCTCATAGATGCTCCACAGATTATGCCCCCATAGATTATGCCCCCATAAATGCTCCAGATTATGCCCCCATAGATTATGCCCCCATAGATGCTCCACAGATTATGCCCCCATAGATTATGCCCCCATAAATGCTCCAGATTATGCCCCCATAGATTATGCCCCCATAGATGCTCCACAGATTATGCCCCCATAGATGCTCCACAGACTGTGCCCCCATAGATGCTGCATTGAATAGGCCCCTTTATGCTGCCGCAGCTGCTGCTGCGGCAAAAAAAAAGACATACTCACCTCTCGTCGCTGGGGGCCAGGTGCTGGTGTCCTGAGCAGGCGGGGACACTGGCGCGCTATGGGGGACAGGTGCCGGTGTCACCGCTGGCTCAGGGCCCCGGCACCTGAGAGATTTACCTGTCACCCGCTCCAACCGCTGAGCGCCGCTGTCTTCGGTCCTCCGGCAGTGAATGATCAGGCAGAGGGCGCGGCACACACTAATGACGTCATCGCGCCCTCTGCCTGAACATCACAGCAAGAGAGGACGCGAGGACACAGCGGCGCTCAGCGGTTGGAGCGTGTGACAGGTAAGTAATGATATTCACTGCTTCCCACGCCCATGTGGGTGTGGGAAGCAGTGAATATTCATTTCTCTTTAGCAGCGGGGACAGGGGCTCCTGCCTCCTGTCACCCGCTGCTGCTCCGCTGGCACGGGGCCCCCATGGCAGCTGCGTGGTGTGCCGATATTAGCGACACGCCACCGGCTGGGGGCCCCTGTAGCAGCGGGGGCCCTAGGCAACTGGCCCCTGTATGCCAGCAGGTGCCAGGGCCCCCGAGATGCCAGGGCCCACCGGAGAATCCTCCGGTTCTCCGGTGGGCCAGTCCGACCCTGCTTATGACCATGTGATATTTCAGTTTTTCTTTTCTAATAAATTTGCAAAAATTTCTACTTTTTTTTTCCCAGTGAAGATGGGGTGCAGAGTGTACATTAATGAGAAAAAAATGAACTTTTTTGAATTCACCAAACAGCTGCAATAAAACAAAGAGTGAAAAATTTAAAGGGGTCTGAATACTTTCCGTATCCACTGCATATGACCTATTTATATGGGCATACAGGTGATGGACAGATAGATCAAGCAGGTAATTAACAACTACCTGCCTGTTAGTTTTTAGGACTATAGTAAA
>JARQOD010001119.1:23270-71322 GCA_033576555.1 Oophaga sylvatica | reverse complement strand
ATTTCCCCCGAAACCCCCCCCTGTATAAGATATTTATTGAAAACAAAAGTAAAAAAAAAGCATTTACTATATAAGGGTTGTGACAAAAGCACGCTAAAAGTCATTAGCACGACAAAAAGAAAAAAAGGAGAAAAAATTTTAAAATAGAATAGTTGAAAATTGATTGTGGGTAAGTATAATTCTTCCAAACCCCAAATAACTGAGGGGGGCTTACAGAGAAAATAACGACCACAGAATCACAGTCAACCCCAGTATTTTTGCAAAATGCAGCCCGTTTTTAAAATGATTTTTTTTGACGCTTTTCTGCCCTTAAAACCAAAACCCACTTCCAAAAGCCTCAAAATGTAGACAACAGTGGATACGGAAAGCTCTTTACAAGATAATGCGTAATTTTGCGGGGGCCTTTCTTGGGTGCCCGAAGATTCTTCGCTTTGAACCTCTCTAAAAAAACACGACTAAACCAAGAAGCAAAAGTTATAACAGTTTCCAACATAAGCTGAAGCTTAAAGGGTTTTTGCTTTCCAAACGGCGAAAAAAAGTTGATAACTTCCTGGAAGCCTACGGGGTGCCCAGCACCCAAACCAAGGGTTTGAAGAGAAACCATTTTTGCCAATAGGTCAAAAATTTAAAACTAAACTTTTACACTTTAAATTTTATTGTAATTAAAATTTTCCATTATTTTTTTACTAAATTACAAACAAAAATATTCGTTCATGCTTTAGGGGCCCAGGGGGGGGATGTGACCTTTCCATAGAGAAACCTATTTTTCTGCATAACAAAACCTTTATTTATTAACAATTTATTTTCCCATGGTTTAAAATGTGAAAGACAAGAACATCTTTCAAGTGGTCAGCTAATTCACATTCACATTTCAAGCTATTTTGTGAAAAATGACTTTTTTTACAGTGAAAAGAAGAAAAGCTTATTTACATACACTTCTTGTGCTTTTTCTAATGCTTTGATTTAAGGGACTTTTTACATCTAAAAAGGAGTTATCCAACTTTTTAAATTTAGCTACTGATCTAATAATAATAATAATAACACAATACATGCTATCCCTCCTATGGAGCTATTGGTCTTGCTTACCGTATATGTAATAGTCACTTGACCACTGCCCAATCACAGATGCATAGCCATCTATTGGATATGACAGAACTACTATCAAAATAGAGAGGTTCCAGGAATGGTGAAAATTTGGGGCAATGTCAATCAGTGGTATAATTACAGTAGAATCCTTTGGACCCCAGTGCAAAATTTGGGCCTGCATGTTCGTCAGATGTATGTGCCCTTGTAGCATTCCAAATCCTGTGACGACATACTTGCCTTCTCATGTAAAATGTCCCCATACTAAAATAATGTTCCCTATTCTGTGCCCCTTTCATGTTATAATGTCTTCCCCATCCCAGCTGCTTCCTGTAATAATGTAATAATCCTAGGCACCTTCTAGATATACTGTCCTCCATCCTGGGCATTTTTCTGGTATAATGTCCCTCATTTTGGGCCTCTTCCAGTAACAATGTCCCCCATCCTGGTATAATATCTCTACCCTGAGACACTTCCTGGTATAATGTCTCCCTTTCCTGGTATAATGCCGTCTTTACTGGATCACTTCTTGTAATAATATCCCCAGTTCTGGGCACCTTCCAATAATAATGTCCCCCATCCTGGTATAATGTTTCCATCCTTGTCCACTTCACGGTATAATGTCTCCCTTTCCTGGTATAATGCCCTCTATACTGGGCCACTTCCTGGTAAAATGTCCCCCATCCTTTGCCCCTTTCAGTATTATATGTCCCCCATCCTGGTATAATATCCCCCATGCTGGACCACTTCCAGTAATATAAGTCCCCATTTCTTGATCCCTTCCAGCAGAGGTGTATCTTAGTTTTCCTGCCTCATGGGTAAGAATTCAGTTTGCTTCCCCCAAGCACATTTGCGATTTGTACACTTACAGTCATGTGCCGACAAACTGCTCTTCCTAATTCTCTCAATAGTCAGTGAAAAACTGAGGGAAGCAGGAAAAAAGCTAGTTGTCACGTCACCATAAGTATGAAAATCGCATATGATATGAAGTAGCCTTGTCATGACTACTGGAACCAGCAAGCAGAGCTGTATCCTGACAGTGAGTATTTAACATACTGTTAGGATTGGCATGCTACTGAGCTTCATTTTATAATTAAAGGGCTTGTCCAGGTTTGAGATGAAAGTTTCCAGTCACTCTTGGTGACTGTGTAATGTAGGTGACCAGATGCAAATCACAGGTAGACACTAGGAGGAAACACGCATTTATTTATTTCCCTTGCTTTTGTGGGAACTTGCAGTAGTTAAGTAACAGTTTAAACAGGGTAATCAAAAGTAGATTATACAGTACAGAACTTATAATGAGTTTTAAAGTTCAATTAGAATGGCAGTAAAGTAGATTATACGGTGGTCCTCTGACACTTGTCCCGGTGGAAGCTACTATGTTGGCTCTTCCTGAAGCAATGGCCCTAGAGTGGGTCGCCAGCTGCTTCCGCTAGGCCCTAAGTCCTCCTGACAAAGTCTACTACTGCATGTTGAGCCTCCATTGCTCCAACTGACCCCCACCCTGTCTGTTATCCTAGCCCAGGTCAACCCCTGTACCATACGTCAGTGCTAGAAGCCAAAACCCTGTTCACTTGTGACTTTCTTCTACCAATGCAGGCATCCTCCACCTGGCGGAGTCTCCTCAGGGTCTTTGGTGCTTGACCAACAACGGTTGTCTCCTGGATCTGGGGAGAAGAAGGCTGGGCTTGACAGGCGACATCAAGGTTTGGTTTCTTCAATGGTGCAGGCCTGGGATTCGGACCATGACCGAGAGAGTCTGGACACTGAGTCTTGGCGTAGATTGGGTCATTGGGTCTTGACCAGTGTAGTCAGGGACCTGGATCTGATTTGATGTCATCTGAATCCCGTCTGCAAGCGGCCAACAACCTGCTGACACATTCTTCCTGCTGCGGCCTGTCATGTTGGCTGCAGCGTCTACTCCTATGCACGTTTACACCTCTCTCTCAGCGCCAAAATCCGCTCTGGTTTGGTGTGTAGACTCTTTAGGGTATGTGCACATGTTGCTGATTTGCTCTTGTAAAAATCTGCGCGAATTCTTACTCTCTTGGCAGAATACGCAGTTGAAAACCCGTGCGGTTTTGATGCGGATTTTCAAGCTGTTTTCTCTGCGGATTTGAAAGCTAAATAAAGATATATTATTTAACAAAAAAAAAAAGAATTGTGATGTAATTTCCTTGTCCAACCTCTTCTTTTACATTCTCCATTGAAGGCCATAATATCATTACATACTATGTTCAAATATAATGTTTACACACACAAAACAAATAAAAGTTTAAATAATACACAGTGGGTTCGGAAAGTATTCAGACCCCTTTAAATTTTTCACTCTTTGTTTCATTGCAGCCATTTGGTAAATGCCAAAAAGTTCATTTTTGTCTCATTAAAGGGAATCTGTCACCCCATTTTTGCCCTATAAGCTGCGGCCACTGCCATCAATGGCTTATCTACAGCATTCTGGAATGCTGTAGATAAGCCCCCGATGTCACCTGAAAGTGAAGAAAAACGAGTTAGATTATACTCAC
Organism: Oophaga sylvatica; assembly: GCA_033576555.1. Lineage (NCBI taxonomy): Eukaryota > Metazoa > Chordata > Amphibia > Anura > Dendrobatidae > Oophaga > Oophaga sylvatica. Next base: position 67,714 of record JARQOD010001119.1, on the reverse strand, counting down.
CCAGGGGTGTTCCGCCGTCCGGTCGGGTCCAGAGGGAGTCGCGGTCCGGTTCGGCGCCTCCCATCTTGTAGCGAAGCCGGCCTCTTCTTTCCGTCCCTTCGCGGCTCCTGCGCAGGCGCACTGCTCTGCCCTGGTGAGGGCAGAGCAGAGTACTGCAGTGTGCAGGCGCCGGGAAAGGTCAGAGAGGTCCGGCGCCTGCGCACAGTAGTACTCTGCTCTGCCCTCACCAGGGCAGAGCAGTGCGCCTGCGCAGGAGCCGCGAAGGGACGGAAAGAAGAGGCCGGCTTCGCACCCCATTTTGACTGAAAAAAATATAGAAATGTAGAAATTTTTGCAAATTTATTAAAATAGAAAAACTAAAATATCACATGGTCATAAGTATTCAGACCCTTTGCTCAGACACTCATATTTACATCACATGCTGTCCATTTCCTTTTGATCCTCCTTGATATGGTTCTACTCCTTAATTGGAGTCAAGCTGTGTTTATTAAACTGATAGGACTTGATTTGTAAAAGGCACACACCTGTCTATATAAGACCTCACAGCTCACAGTAGATGTCAGAACAAATGAGAATCATGAGGTCAAAGGAACTGGCCAAGAAGCTCAGAGACAGAATTGTGGCAAGGCACACATCTGGCCAAGGTTACAAAAGAATTTCTGCAGTACTCAAGGTTCCTAAGAGCACATTGGCCTCCATAATCTTTAAATGGAAGAAGTTTGGGACCACCAGAAGTCATCCTAGACCTGGCCGTCTAGTCAATCTGAGCAATCATGGGAGAAGAGCCTTGGTGAGAGAGGTAAAGAAGAACCCAAAGATCAATGTGGCTGAGATCCACATATGCAGTAGGGAGATGGGAGAAAGTTCCACAAAGTCAACTATCATTCCAACCCTCCACCAGTTGGGCCGTTATGGCAGAGTGGTCCTACTGAAGCCTCCCCTCAGTGCAAGACATATGAAAGTCCACATAGAGTTTGCCAAAAAACACATTAAGTACTCCAAGACTATGAGAAATAAGATTCTCTGGTTTGATGAGATGAAGATAGAACTTTTTGGTAATAATTCTAAGTGGTAATTGTGGAGAAAACCAGGTACTTCTCATTATCTGCCCAATACTATCCCAACAATGAAACATGGTGGTGGCAGCATCATGCTATGGGGGTGTTTTTCAGCTGCAGGGACAGGACGATTGGTTGCAATTGAAGGAAACATGAATGCGGCCAAGTACAGAGATATCCTGGATGAAAACATCTTCCAGAATGCTCCGGACCTCAGACTTGGCCTAAGGTTCACCTACCAACAAGACAATGACCCCAAGCACACAGCTAAAGTAACAAAGGAGTGGCTTCAGAAAAACTCTGTGACCACTCTACTCTTGACTGGCCCAGCCAGAGCCCAGACCTAAACCCAATTGAGCATCTCTGGAGAGACCTGAAAATGGCTGTTCACCAATGTTCACCATCCAACCTGATGGAACTGGAGAGGATCTGCAAGGAAGAGTGGCAGAGGATCCCGATATCCAGGTGTGAAAAACTTGTTGCATCATTCCCAAGAAGACTCATGGCTGTACTAGCTCAAAAGGGTGCTTCTACTCAATACTGAGCAAAGGGTCTGAATACTTATGACCATGTGATATTTCAGTTTTTCTTTTTTAGTAAATTGGCAAAAATTTCTACATTTCTGTTTTTATTCAGTCAAGATGGGGTGCAGAGTGTACGTTATGGAGAAAAAATAATGATCTTTTTTGCATTTACCAAATGGCTGCAATGAAGCAAAGAGTGAACAATTTAAATGGGTCTGAATACTTTCCGAACCCACTGTATATATACATTGCTCAAAAAAATAAAGGGAACACTCAAATAACACATCCTAGATCTGAATTAATGAAATATTCTCATTGAATACTTTGTTCTGTACAAAGTTTAATGTGCTGACAACAAAATCACACAAAAATCATCAATGGAAATCAAATTTATTAACCAATGGAGGCCTGGATTTGGAGTCCCACACAAAATTAAAGTGGAATGTAATGTCCTTAAAACAAGTCAAAATAAGGCTCAGTATTGTGTGTGGCCTCCACGTGCCTGTATGACCTCCCTACAACGCCAGGGCATGCTCCTGATGAGGCGGCGGATGGTCTCCTGAGGGATCTCCTCCTAGACCTGGACTAAAGCATCCGCCAACTCCAGGACGGTCTGTTGGTGGATGGAGCGAGATATGATGTCCCAGATGTGCTCAATCGGAATGAGCTCTGGGGAACGGGTGGGCCAGTCCATATTTTCAATGCCTTCATCTTGCAGGAACTGCTGACACACTCCAGCCACAGGAAGTCTGGCATTGTCCTGCATTAGCAGGAACCCAGGGCCAACCGCACCAGCATATGGTCTCACAAGGGGTCTGAGGATCTCATCTCGGTACTTAATGTTAGTCAGGCTACCTCTGGCGAGCACATGGAGGGCTGTGCGGCCCTCCAAAGAAATGCCACCCCATAACGTTACTGACCCACTGCCAAACCGGTCATGCTGAAGGATGTTGCAGGCAGCAGATCGCTCTCTACGGAATCTCCAGACTGTCACGTCTGTTTCATGTGCTCAGTGTCAACCTGCTTTCATCTGTGAAGAGCACAGGACGCCAGGTGAATTTGCCAATCCTGGTGTTCTGTGGCAAATGCCAAGCGTACTGCAGTGTTGGGCTGTGACCACAACCCCCATCTGTGGACGTCGGACCCTCAGACCATCCTCATGAAGTAGTTTTCTAACCGTTTGTGCAGACACATGCACATTTGTTGGCCTGCTGCAAGTCATTTTGCAGGGCTCTGGCAGTGCTCCTCCTGTTCCTCCTTGCACAAAAGCGGAGTTAGCGGTCCTGCTGCTGGGTTGTTGCCCTCCTACGGCCCCCTCCATGTCTCCTGGTGTACTGGCCTGTCACCTGGTAGCGCCTCCTGTTGTGAACACGAAGGTGACTTCGGAGCTGGGGCTCAATCCGGTGGTTGCTGAGGGTAATGAACCAATTGCTGAATGGCTTTCAGCTGGGTCCGAATGGTCTGATATAAGTGACCTGAACTCCCATCAGCCTTGCCGGTAATCAATTGTTCTTCCAGGTCTTGGTGGGAGCTCAGCTTGCATTCCTGCTTTCATTCAGATAAGTGACTTGCTGTGTTTTGTCCTCTGGTTGGATTTTCCTTCTGGTTTGCTGCCTTGCAGTGGACTCCAGCCTGGTCCCCTTTTGGGGCCTGGCGCTGCATTTGTGCTCAGTTTGTGGTTGCACTTTTGCTCTGTTCCTGTGTCACTTTTTATTTGCTGAATTGCTGTGTGTTACACCAGAGATCTGATTTAGGTGGTAGAGATTGTGTGATCTCAGGTTTTTTGTTAATCAGAAGTGTCTGATCAAGCGTCTAGGATCACCGTAGGTACGCTCCACAGCTACTTCTAGTGTTGCGGTTAGTTTAGAGTTCTGCAACCCAGTAGTTTCCAGCCTCTCTGGTGTATTACTTCTTTGGCTATTTTTGCTATTTTCTCCTCAGCTACCGAAACATAACAGCCTCCAGCCTCTGGACACTATGCTGACAGACAAAGCAAACCTTCTTGCCACAGCTCGCATTGATCTGCCATCCTGGATGAGCTGCACTACCTGAGCCACTTGTGTGGGTTGTAGAGCCCGTTTCATGCTACCGCGAGTGTGAAAGCACAACTACCATTCAAAAGTGACCAAAACATCAGCCAGAAAGCATTGGTACTGAGTGTGGTTTGTGGTCCCCACCTGCAGAACCACTCCTTTATTGAGTGTGTCTTGATAATTGCCAATGTGTCCTCTTTTTCATTTGCACAATGGCATGTGAAATTGATTGTCAACAATCAGTGTTGCTTCCTAAGTGAGCAGTTTTGATTTCACCGAAGTTTGATTTACTTGGAGTTATATTCTGTTGTTTAATTGTTCCCTTTATTTTTTTGAGCAGTGTATATATATATATATATATATATATATATATATATATATATTGTGAGGCAGTGACCGGGATCGTTTACGAGGGACGTTATATTTCCCCCAGAATGTGTACAGAGACCTATTAAAGCCATTGGAGTGCATTGCAGTCACACACACAGCTGCGGCTGCAATGCAGGAATGAAGGTGAGCAATGACCTAGTCAGACTACCTGGCTAAGGCAGATTAAGTAAAATCCGGCAGGGCCTTCATTTCTTGGAGGAGGTCACAGGAGGCAGTGGGGCGGCCTCCTCCCTCCAACTCGGGTTTTCCAGTGGCTTTTGCCACAGGTCTTTAAAACTCCTGCACTAAGGATTAGTGTTGTTCTATGTTTTGGACCCTGCTAGGAGCATAGCAGGAAAGCTCCACAGGATTGTGTGTAGCTGAACCCACGCCTGGGACGGCTCTGCACCTGTCAGGCTCTGTTTGGCCCGGCGCGGCCGTTGTCCCCGGCAACCATTGTTTATGGACTGATGTTACCCCGGTTGCGTACCGGAGGACTTTTCTGTTTAACCCGTGAGTTGCTGAATAAAAGCTGTTTAATTTGGACTTGCTTGGGTCACTGCCTCAGTTACTGCACGGTGTGAACACCGCCGCCTTACAACTTGGTGGAGAATGTGGGCATTGTGACTGAGGTATACCCCCACCGGCAGCTTCATGACCCCAATCCGGCCGGCCACTTTTCAGCCTCACCCCGTGGACAAAATGGAGGAGCTGATAAAGCAGCTGGTAATTACACAACAGCAGCAGCTGCAGTCTCAGCGACAACAGCAGGAGCAGTACCTGAGTCTCCAGCGGCAACAGCAGGAGCGGGAGCAACAGCACAATGAGCAACAGCAGCTATTGTACCAGCAGCAAAAAAACAAACGAACTGTTGCTGCAACAGATTTCTGCACTGCGGGAGACCTCGACGGCACCAGCCCCTGAACGTCGCGAGGCCCGAGACAGGGTTCGCTCAGCGTTGAGGAAGATGGGACCGGAGGACGACGTGGAAGCTTTCCTGACAGTTTATGAGCGCACAGCGGAGCGGGAAAACCTACCCGCCGGCCAGTGGGCAGAAGTAGTAGCTCCGTTTCTGGTCAGCGATGTACAAAAGGCCTACTTCGATCTCAGTCGGGAGGATGCCCAGGACTACCAGAGGCTCAAAGGTGAGATCCTTGCCCGACTGGGGGTTAATACATACGTGAGGGCTCAGCGTGTATTTTCATGGGCCTATGTGGAGACACGACCCGCGCGGTCTCAGGCTTATGACCTCCTGCAGCTGGTAAAGAAGTGGCTCCAGCCAGAGACTTTGTCTCCAGCCCAGATGGTGGAGAGGGTGGTGGTTGACCGGCTGGTAAGGACTCTGCCGGCTGCTATCCAACGTTGGGTGGGGCAAGGCGACCCCGGCACACTCGACCAGGTAGTCAGTTTGATCGAGCGCTACTCGGCCACTCAAGACTTTATTCGAGACTCCGCCCCCTCTCGGCTGTCACGCCGATCCCTGCCAACCCAGGAATCGGGAAAGGGGTCGCGTCCCTCTGCTGGGGACAGTCAGCACCGTACCCATGCTGAAGGGGAACCCCGGAGTGAGAGTGGCAGGAGACCGGTTCCCTCCCAAACTGTCATAAGACCTAACAGTACCTCCACCCTTAGGTGCTGGCGGTGTCAGGGGCCGGGACATGTGATGGCTAATTGTGCCCTGACTACGGAACCCATGGACTGCGGATATAGCCGCCGGGTCTCAATGTATGCCCAGACCGTCTGCACAGCAATCCTCGACCCCCAAGACAGTGAACTCCAACTATGCCAGGTACTGGTTAATGGGTACCCTACGGAGGCTCTCCTGGACTCAGGGAGCCTCGTGACTCTGGTACATGGGTCACTGGTGGCAGCAGACAACCTGTCATGGGTGCATCGCCACGAAGATCGTCGCGATTGCACATTCTGACTTCTCACAGCTGAGCTTCTGTTTCTTTGTTTTTTGGTGATGTGAGAGTTAATTTTTCCTAGCTCTTTGCTAAGGCTAGGTGCAGCCTCGCCCGGCTGCTTTTGTTTATGTTCTAATTAGTTTCCTTTATATTTCTGCCAGTCTGGGTGTTAGACGCCGGTGAAAGCATTCATGTAGTTCAGCAGACTGGATCGGTTCTGAGAATATTTAAGCTAAGAGTTCATTAGGTGTTTTTACTCTTATAGCTTATAGTTAAATCTCTGAGACCTTAGGTGTTCCTACTGTGTGTGAGTGTTGTATGTAAGACTTTATTTACTTTATTCCTTCTCTTTCTTGTATGTCTTTCTGTTCATTATCCGTTACCTGTTCATTCCCTTTGGTGGTATTCAGGGTCCTTCTTAGGACTAGAATACAGTTGGCAGGGATTGATAGGAGACAGGGTTTACGCTGGTGGCCTGGACCTCTGTACCTTTAACAGTACCTCCAGGTTGAGGGATTAGTTAGGACCCCAGTTCAGGGTCAGCTTAGACCCCGGTCACCCTCTAGCCGGAGACAGCGTATAACGGATTCCGTTTTGACCCAGTGGACATTCTGTCAGGTAAATCCATGTTATAATATATCTATGCGCATGTTATATAGTATGTTGCCCTTTTTGATATAGATTACAGACATCTCATATATATATCTGCTATACAGCGTGACATTTTCACCGGCCCAAACTAAAGATTCTCCCCAGCTGTCATGGATCCAGTAGCCCAGCTGGCCCGGCAGTTGCAGGGGTTGTCCATGGAATTTGCAGACATTAAGTCCAAGGTTTTGTCCCCCCCGGAGCAAACCATATCTGAACCTAAGGTTGCTCTCCCGGACAGGTTCACTGGTGGGCGGGACAAATTTTTTACTTTCCGGGAGGCATGTAAATTGTACTTTCGGCTGCGGCCTCGGTCATCTGGGAGTGAAGAGCAGAGGGTGGGAATTTGTTATCTCGCTCTTACAAGGGGACCCTCAATCTTGGGCGTTCTCTATTCCTCCAGGCTCCCCAGATCTCCAGTCAGTGGATCGATTTTTTACTGCCCTGGGTCTGGTATATGATGATCCGGATCGAGTTTCCCTTGCTGAAACAAAGTTACGTAAAATACGGCAAGGAAATCGTCCAGCGGAGGAATATTCTTCTGAGTTCCGTAGATGGGCAACAGATACTCAGTGGAATGACCCAGCTCTTAGGAGCCAGTTTTGTCAAGGGTTGTCTGACAAATTAAAAGATGTGTTGGCTCAGTATGATTCTCCTCCATCACTGGAGGCTGCTATGGCCCTCGCTATTCGCATTGATAGACGACTTCGGGGAAGACGCGAGGTAACTCCGCCCCCCATGATGACTCCACCTACTACTAAAGTCCCTTATACTGAGGTTCCCCTGGTCTGTTCTGAGGAACCCATGCAGTTGGGAGGGACATCATTTTGTAGGAGGGAATCGGCGGTGCGCCGCAAGACTAGAAGGTGTTTCTTTTGCGGGAGAGAGGGACATTTTGTTGGGGGTTGTCCATCCCGGACCTCTTTGACCCAAGGAGTTAACCTGGGAGTCTGTATTTCGTCCCCAAATCCCTCTCAGTTTATCGTGCCTGCGGAGGTGGTGATTGGTACTAGAACTGAGAGGATTTCTGTTTTTCTTGATAGTGGGTCCGGGGCTAATCTTGTGGACGCTCGGTTTGCCCAGGTGCATGGTATGCAACTGAGTGTATTGGCCAAACCGGTCCCTATACTCTCTATTGATTCTAGACCTCTTGGTCAAGGTAGCTTGGTTCAAGCTGTTCATAACATAGATCTTCGAGTAGGGGCAATACATAAAGAGCAATTGTCTTGTTATGTGTTGGAGGGTCTACCTACTCCTATTGTGTTGGGACTTCCTTGGTTGGCTAAACATAACCCAGTGATTGATTGGCAATCCAGAAAGATTAGCCAGTGGGGTGAATTTTGCAAGAATAACTGCATGAGCACGGTCATCGGTGCGGTTGTACCTAGGACTTTGCCTCCTTTTCTGGAAGACTTTGGGGAGATGTTCTCAGAGGAGGGGTGTAAAGAGTTACCTCCTCATCGCGCATATGACTGCTCAATAAAGTTGCTTCCTGATGCCTTATCTCGTACTTTCCCAGGGACCGGGAGGATGGATGATCCGGTTCCTATTCCTCAGGAGGGAGTTGTAGTGTCAGCTGTATGCTCTGAGCTTGAGGGGGAGGTATTGGGGGCTCAGGGGGACGCCCCTGTGGGACTTCCAGGGAGACTGATAGTTCCAGATCAGTTAAGACTGAAGGTTACGGAGAACCGTTACAAACGGATGGCTGATAGGGGGAGAGTTTCTGGTCGAGATCTGAAGGTGAATGATCTGGTGTGGTTGTCTACCAGGAATATTAAACTTAAAGTTTCCTCCTGGAGGTTGGGTCCCAGATTCATCGGGCCGTACAGGATCAGCTCCATAATTAATCCTGTGGCATTTCGTCTGGACCTCCCTCCTACGTTTAAAATTCATAATGTGTTTCACAAGTCATTACTTAAAAAGTATGTGGCACCAGTCATACCGTCACCTCTACCTCCTTCAGTGGTGGTCAATGATAACGTGGACGGACCTTTCACACAACTCACCCGGACAGACCTGGTCATGAGGGTCCGGAGGCCCCTCGTAGAAGGGGGGGTACTGTCATGGGTGCATCGCCACGAAGATCGTCGCGATTGCACATTCTGACTTCTCACAGCTGAGCTTCTGTTTCTTTGTTTTTTGGTGATGTGAGAGTTAATTTTTCCTAGCTCTTTGCTAAGGCTAGGTGCAGCCTCGCCCGGCTGCTTTTGTTTATGTTCTAATTAGTTTCCTTTATATTTCTGCCAGTCTGGGTGTTAGACGCCGGTGAAAGCATTCATGTAGTTCAGCAGACTGGATCGGTTCTGAGAATATTTAAGCTAAGAGTTCATTAGGTGTTTTTACTCTTATAGCTTATAGTTAAATCTCTGAGACCTTAGGTGTTCCTACTGTGTGTGAGTGTTGTATGTAAGACTTTATTTACTTTATTCCTTCTCTTTCTTGTATGTCTTTCTGTTCATTATCCGTTACCTGTTCATTCCCTTTGGTGGTATTCAGGGTCCTTCTTAGGACTAGAATACAGTTGGCAGGGATTGATAGGAGACAGGGTTTACGCTGGTGGCCTGGACCTCTGTACCTTTAACAGTACCTCCAGGTTGAGGGATTAGTTAGGACCCCAGTTCAGGGTCAGCTTAGACCCCGGTCACCCTCTAGCCGGAGACAGCGTATAACGGATTCCGTTTTGACCCAGTGGACATTCTGTCAGGTAAATCCATGTTATAATATATCTATGCGCATGTTATATAGTATGTTGCCCTTTTTGATATAGATTACAGACATCTCATATATATATCTGCTATACAGCGTGACACAACCCCAGCGGACGGCAGGTCGGGGTTGTATGTATCCATGGGGACCTCCGAGAGTATCCAACTACAGAGGTAGTTTTGTCCACGCCATGTGGAGACATAAAACATGTGGTGGGAGTGGTAAAAAATCTTCCCTATGGGTCTGTGTTGGGAAGAGACTTGCCCCTGTTCTGGACTCTGTGGAAAAACAAAATCCATTCTCCCCTGGTAAAATGTATTACAGATGCTGTACCCGACGAACCTGCCGTAGGGGTGTCCCACATAGGGATAGAGTGTGACCCCGATAGGTTTCCCTTAGAGGTGCTGGCAGGAGAGGTGGAGGAGACCGCATCGATTCCCGAGCTGGAAGTGTCCAGGGCCACGTTTGGGACAGCTCAGCTACAAGATCCCACCCTGACTCAGGCACTGGGAAAGGAGGCTAGAGGTAAACGGCGTAGCCCAACAGCCCAATGCAGATACGGTATTTCCACGCATGGTAGTCAGTGGTGAGTTGCTTTATAGGATAGATAAAATCAGGGACGAGGTTGTGGAACAGTTGGTAGCACCTCAGTCGTATCGTCGGGTGATTCTAGATTTGGCACACTCACACTTGCTGGGTGGCCACTTAGGGGAAAAAAAAACTCTAGAACGTATCTTGCAGCGATTCTTTTGGCCTGGAGTTTACGCGGAGGTCAAAAGGTACTGCGAATCCTGCCCCGAATGTCAGTTGACCTCACCCACTGCAAGTTTCCGTAGTCCATTGGTACCCCTGCCAGTAATAGAGGTACCTTTTGAACGGATTGCAATGGATTTGGTAGGGCCCATTGTAAAATCCGCCCGTGGCTACCAACACATACTGGTGGTCGTCGACTATGCCACCCGGTACCCGGAGGCTATACCACTACGCCACACCTCGGCAAAACTTATTGCCCGAGAACTGTTTGCCATGTTCTGTCGCCTGGGACTACCTAAGGAGATCCTGACGGATCAGGGGACCCCCTTTATGTCCAAGGTAACAAGAGAACTGTGCAAACTTCTAAAAATTAAACAATTGCGCACCTCGGTGTACCACCCTCAAACCGACGGGTTAGTAGAACGGTTCAATAGAACCCTCAAGTCCATGTTAAAAAAGGTGATTTCTAAGGATGGAAGGGATTGGGACATGTTGCTACCCTATTTGATGTTCGCTGTCCGTGAGGTACCCCAGGCTTCCACAGGGTTCTCTCCCTTTGAGTTATTGTACGGCAGACACCCTAGGGGTCTGTTGGACGTAGCCAAAGAGACATGGGAACAAGAGCCGACTCCACATAAGAGTATAATTGAACACGTGGCTAGTATGCAGGACCGGATCGCGGCGGTCATGCCCATCGTGAAAGAACATCTGTTAGATGCCCAGGCAACCCAGAGGCCCACATATAATAAAAGAGCCAGAGTCAGGTCTTTTAACAAGGGCGATCGGGTATTAGTACTGGTACCCACAGCCGAGAGTAAGCTCATGGCCAAGTGGCAAGGGCCATATGAGATTCGAGAAAAGGTGGGGGAGGTAAATTACCGGGTGTATCAGCCCGGAAGGAGGAAACCTGAGCAGATTTACTATGTAAACCTGCTAAAGCCTTGGAAAGATCGAGAGTGTTTAGTTACAGACATCACCCCGGGCATATCACCAGAGAGTTCTCTACCTTCAGCCAGGGAAGCATCCAAGGGGGAGGTCAGGATAAGTGATGCCCCACTAAACAGCAGCGACGGGAGGCTCGCTCCCTGGTGCAAAACAATACCGACGTGTTCTCAGAGCTACCAGGTAGGACTACGGTTATCCAACATGACATTGTCACCGAACCTGGGGTAAGGGTGCGAATAAGACCGTACCGGGTGCCCGAAGCCCGGAGGCAAGCCATCACGACTGAGGTAAAACAAATGCTTCAGTTAGGCATCATAGAGGAATCACGGAGTGAGTGGGCTAGCCCATTGTACTGATTCCAAAGCCAGATGGATCATTACGCTTCTGTAATGATTTCCGGAAATTGAATGAAGTGTCAAAGTTCGACCTTTATCCAATGCCCCGGGTGGACGAGCTGATTGAGAGACTGGGGCAGGCCCAGGACTTTACCACGCTCGATCTCACCAAGGGTTACTGGCAGGTACCTCTCACAGATTCGGCGAAGGAAAAGACCGCCTTCGTAACTCCGGAGGGTCTGTTTCACTACGTGGTCTTACCTTTTGGGTTACATGGGGCCCCGGCTACATTTCAGAGATTGATGGACATAGTGCTCAAGCCTCATCAGGAATACGCGTCCACGTATCTAGATGATATCATCATATTTAGCACCGACTGGCAAACGCACCTAACACACGTACAAGCGGTGCTGGATTCTCTCAGAGCCGCGGGGTTAACGGCAAGCCCAAAAAAATGTGCGATAGGGCTGGAGGAAGCTCGATATTTGGGGTATGTGATAGGCCGAGGAGCTATCAAGCCTCAAATCAATAAAGTTGAGGCCATAAAAAACTGGCCTAAACCATCGAGTACAAAACAGGTGAGGGCGTTCCTTGGCATCCTTGGATATTACCGCCGGTTTATACCTAATTTTGCCGGGCGAACGGCGGCCCTGACCGATCTCTTGAAAGGAAAAAAAACGGTAATGGTTCGGTGGAACCCTCAGGCAGAAGAAGCCTTTCAGTCCATGAAGTTGGCCCTGTGTGGACAGCCGGTCCTCATCAGCCCCAACTTCAATGAAACCTTCATTGTACAGACAGATGCCTCGGAGGTAGGACTAGGGGCGGTGTTGTCACAAAAAGTGAATGGTGAAGAGCACCCGGTCACCTACTTGAGTAGAAAACTTGTCCCGGCAGAGAAAAACTATAGCGTGGTAGAGAAGGAGTGTTTGGCTATTAAGTGGGCCTTGGAATTACTACGTTATTATTTACTCGGGCGTCAGTTCCGCTTGGTGACGGACCACTCACCCTTGGTATGGATGAGGAATGCCAAGGAGAGGAATGCGCGATTCACCAGGTGGTTCCTGTCACTGCAAAATTTCAGTTTCTCTGTAGAACATCGCCCTGGGAAGTTGCAAGCAAACGCGGATGCCCTGTCCCGGGCACCCTGTATGGTGGCAAATGTTCAACCCCACAAGTTTGAACAGAGGGGGGGGGATATGTGAGGCAGTGACCGGGATCGTTTACGAGGGACGTTATATTTCCCCCAGAATGTGTACAGAGACCTATTAAAGCCATTGGAGTGCATTGCAGTCACACACACAGCTGCGGCTGCAATGCAGGAATGAAGGTGAGCAATGACCTAGTCAGACTACCTGGCTAAGGCAGATTAAGTAAAATCCGGCAGGGCCTTCATTTCTTGGAGGAGGTCACAGGAGGCAGTGGGGCGGCCTCCTCCCTCCAACCCGGGTTTTACAGTGGCTTTTGCCACAGGTCTTTAAAACTCCTGCACTAAGGATTAGTGTTGTTCTATGTTTTGGACCCTGCTAGGAGCATAGCAGGAAAGCTCCACAGGATTGTGTGTAGCTGAACCCACGCCTGGGACGGCTCTGCACCTGTCAGGATCTGTTCGGCCCGGCGCGGCCGTTGTCCCCGGCAACCATTGTTTATGGACTGATGTTACCCCGGCTGCGTACCGGAGGACTTTTCTGTTTAACCCGTGAGTTGCTGAATAAAAGCTGTTTAATTTGGACTTGCTTGAGTCACTGCCTCAGTTACTGCACGGTGTGAACACCACCGCCATACTGTCTATATATAAATATTTATACAGGGTGGGCCATTTATATGGATACTCCTAAATAAAATGGGAGTGGTTGGTGATATCAACTTCCTGTTTGTGGCACATTAGTATATGCGAGGGGGAAAACTTTTCAAGATGGGTGGTGACCATGGTGGCCATTTTGAAGTCGGCCATTTTGTATCCAACTTTTTTTTTCAATGGGAAGAGGGTCAAGTGAAACTTATTGAGGTTTTAACGTAAATTTATTCTTTCATGAGTTATTTACAAGTTTATGACCACTTATAAAATGTGTTCAAAGTGCTGCCCATTGTGTTGGATTGTTAATGAAACCCTCTTCTTCCACTCTTGACACACTGATAGCAACACCACAGAAGAAATGCTTTCACAGGCTTCCAGTATCCGTTGTTTTAGATGCTGCACATCTCAAATCTTCACAGCATAGACATTGTCCGGACCCCGATTTCTAATGAGCGGTCCCATGACAGGATTCTGCAATCCCTGCTGGGTTGGAGAGGTGACGGGGGTTCTAGTGGGCCCACTAAAGTTTCGTTGGACACCGGGGCAGGATCGGTCACAGTACCTGCTGATATTGATTCTCCGGTGTCGGACTCCTCCTCCTCCTCCTCGGGGCCAGGGATGCTGGTCACAAGGCCGTCCACTGCACAATCTTCTTTTGCAGCAGGGCCTCCTCAGGAGCTGGCATCCCAGTTCTTCCACTTCCGCTCCAAAGAACTCCGGGTCCTTCATTGGCAGCTGGTCCTGGCTTCCATCCTGCCAGCTGGGGGAGTCCTCTGCTTCCACCCCACTCTCTGGGTAGCCACCACTCGCCATGTTGGATTCCTGGTTGTTCTCTGTTGTGCCCGCGTGTGTCTTCCTCTCTCTCCTTCGTGGGCGTTTTCTCTTCCTCTTTCTGTTCCCACCATACCAGATCAGGAGGCGGATCTCTATTGCTGATGGACATTTTCTCATTATATAGAAGTATCTGCAGTGGGCAGGCATGATTTTTCACGCTCTGCAGTCAGATTCTGCCCATGACGACACACCCTTCTCTTCCTGCACGCCGTGTTCACAGTAATGGCGGCAATTTTACAATTCAATAAAGTCTCTAGCACACAGTACCCGGCTATGCTGGGCTCTGCAATCCTGTTCGTGACGCCAAAATGGAGCACCCCTTAGGGCCAGGGAACTCGATCCCGCGGTCGGATGGTTCTTAAAGGGGATGTGTTACGACAGCAGTGACCCTGTCCGTGGCCCTGGGCGTCCAATAAAAATGATAAAGTAAAATAAAAGGGAAATAAGGAAAATAGTTTGTGATGCCACCTGTGGTATTCGGCAATAAAGATGTTACCCGATGCTGCTTCAGAGTCTGCTGGGGCTGATGGTGATGCAGCAGAGTTGTTACAGCTCTCCACAAGTAGAGAGCTAGGCCCCAGGGCAGCTGTATGTGTAAAGGCTGGGTCTCACATAGCGATACACCAGCGATCCCGACAACGATCAGGATCGCTGGTGTATCGCTATATTATCGCTGCTGAGCTGCCAAACAGGCAGCTCAGGCAGCGATCAGCACAAGGACACTGCGGGTAAACATCGCTAGTTACCCGCAGTGTACCTTGGATACCAGCGCCCTGATGCAGGGAGCTGGTAACCAAGGTACACATCGGGTTTCCGGGCGCTGCGCGGTGCCTGGAAACCCGCTGTGTACCTTGGTTACCAGCTCCCTGCATCAGGGCGCTGGTATCCAAGGTACACAGCGGGTTTCTAGGCACAGCCCCGCGCCTGGAAACCCGCTGTGTACCTTGGTTACCAGCGGATCGCTGGTCTCCCGCCTGTCACACGCAGCGATGCGTGCCTGTCAGCGGGAGACCAGCGATCAAAAAAATGTCCAGACATTTCAGCGACGATCAGCGATACCCGGCAGGGGGGCTGATCGTCGCTGAATGTCACACACAGCGATATCGCTGGTGAGCTCGCTGCTGCGTCACAAAACTAGTGACTCAGCACCGATCTCGCTAGCGATATCGCTATGTGAGACGGGGGCTTTAGAGATGATGATGGTGGATGTAGTGCATGGCAGATGACTCAGTGAATAATTGTGAGGACACAGCAGGGTGTAGTTTTTCCAGTTTACTCACAGTTTGTTGTTACAATCCTCAGCCGGGGTGCTGTGTGCTCCAAGAAAGTGGTCCAGACAGCTCTCAAGTAGTTTGGGGTGCACGTTGCCAGGGCTCCCTTAGATGTTCCTTTCCTGGCCATCTCACTACGCTGGCTACCAGCTCTCCTGCCCTGCATCTTCACACACATCTCCTGCCCTGCATCTTGTCTGGCAACGTTGGTCAGACCCCTGGATCCTATATGTCTGCCTTTTCAGCTAATGTGTTGGATGTGGCTGTAGCACTTGCAGATACTGCAGCCTCCGGTTTCCTAGCTGAATTTCTCCACTAGCTTTGGTGCCGGTCCCCTAACTGCGACCTGGTCCCTTCACCGACCACGCCGGTGGATGCGGGCCCCACGGATGGATTCCTCACTATCCGTGCCCCTAAGACCTCTTCTTTCTCTACTTCTCTGGAGCCTCTCTCTCTCCTTCGTTCTTCACTTCTCTCTCTCTCTCTCTGTAGTCTGGGGACGAGCTCCTGGCTCCTTGAGTTCCCACCGCCGACTCCCCTCTCTGTAGTCTGGGGACGAGCTCCCGGCTCCTTCAGTCCCCACCACAGACTCCCCTCTCTGTAGTCTGGGGACGAGCTCCTGGCTCCTTCAGTCCCCACTGCAGTCTCTCCCTCTGGTCTCACAGACCACTGCACACCACTCTCTGACTCCTCCCCTTCTCTGTCTGTGTTCTCTCTCACCACTCACTAAGCTCCTCCCCTTTTCTACTTCCTCCACCACACTCTCTACCTAGTCCCTCCCGGCACCTGAGAGGTCTGGTGTTGGATGTAAGTGTGTGAGTCCTGGCAGTGCCCCCTCCTTACCTGAGAGCAGAGTGCCACACCACTGAATGAAGTGCTGCACCCTGTGGTGACTGAAACCGCAGGGGCGCCGCAGAGGTATTTAGATTAAGACCTAAAATGGTGATATAGAATATCAAACAATTCAAGCCATGGCAGATACACACAATGAACCCAGATTAATGAAACATATAAAACCAGATAACAAAAAACATGTTTACCACAGAGTGCCCTCTCCTTACCTGAGAGCAGAATACCACACCACTGAATGAAGTGCAGCACCCTGTGGCAACTGAAACTGCAGGGGCGCCGCATAGGTATTTAGATTAAGGGTACATACTAACTGGCGACGAAAATGTCAGACACTCGCATGTGAACTCCCAGCTCTGGCGCCGGCACTCGGGAGTGAAGCGAGCGGCTGCATATAAATACATGCAGCCGCGCACTCCACTCCCGAGTGCCGGCGCCAGAGCTGGGACTTCACATGCGAGCGTCAAACTTTTTCGTCGCCAGTGAGTATGTACCCTAAGACCTAAAATGGTGATATAGAATATCAAACAATTCAAGCCATGGCAGATACACACAATGAACCCAGATTAATGCAACATATAAAACCAGATAACAAAAAACATGGCACCTTGATACATTTTAGCTAAATGTGCATCCTTGCACCGGCCCAGTCATGGTCGCGCTCTCTGCGACCATGATCGTTACACCTGTGTTGTGGATCAGAAGAACTGGCCTTGATATCGAGAATTGGTGGTAAAACCACTAGAACCTAAAGGTGTTGGAAGCAGTTTCCCCTTTGTGCCCTTCCTATAATCCAGGCCTAGTTATTTCATTGAGGTATTTTCAGCAAAATTTAGCTTACTGTAGTAATTATTTCTTTCACGAAAAGGAAAATTTAGACCAAACAAAAAAAAGATATAGAAAGTATTAGTACATTCTATTTCAAATGTGGATGTGTGGAGCAGAGTCTGACCCATAACTGACAGACAGTATCATTCAAAAATGCAATTTGTCCTCCAAAAAAGCCAATGACTAAGTAGACAGAAAAATAAAATAAGTTATGAATTTTGGAAGAAGAGGAGAAAAAAATGAGAGAGCAAAAATTAAAATTGGCCACAGCAGGAAGGTGTTAAATCGTCAGTAGAACTAGTACAACTAAAGCAGCATGTGTAATACCATATGGTAGCGTTGGATGCACAGGGATTTCATGGTGCTCTAAAAAAAAATCTTAACATTTTTGTTTAAAGCACCTGGGAAGTGAAGAACAAGGTATCATGGCTTATTTTGGCGTACACAGTAATTTATGTATGACTTATCACGACGGCAGAAGGTCACCATAATTAGGCAGAAGCTCATTATCTGATCGCATAAATTAGATTTTTTTCCTTGTTGTACCCTGAGGACAAATGTAAACTAGTTGCCTTCTTGTAAAAGGTTCTGTTTTTGCCTGAGGCCTCCGATCACTTTGAAATTTTGGTTCTGGAGTTTTTCTTCTGCTTGTGCAGCAAAATACCTCGTGTGTGTTTCTTTGCTTGAGGTTATGTCTGAGCATTTTGCAAATCCCTTCACCATTAATCAAGATTGATCATGTAACAAGGAGGTCACTGCCTTCTATTAGATTTGTATCTTCTTACCTGCATTAATATTCCTAAGAAATCAAGAATTCCATAAATCATTCCTTAAAGGGAACCTGTCAGCCCTTTTGGCCGATATAAGATACAGCCACCGCCTTTCAAGGTTTATCTACAGCATTCTATAATACTGTAGATAAGTCCCAGATCCGACCGGAAAGATAAGAAAAATAAGTTAGATTATACTCACCCAGGGGTGGTCCAGTCTAATGGGTGTTGCGGGTCCGGGTACGGCGCCTCCCATCTTCATGCGATGCCGCCCTCCTGCTTGAGTCATGGCTCCGCGGCATCGCGCTCCTGTGCAGGCATACTTCTCTGCCCTGTTGAGGGCACCAGGAAAGGTCAGAGAGGCACAGTGCCTGCGCACTTCTGGAATTTGCTCTGCACTCAGAGCAGAGAAGTACGCCTGCGCAGGAGCGCAATGACGGGGAGTCATGAAGTAAGCAGGAGGGCGGCGTTGCAAGAAGATGGGAGGCGCGGGACCCGGACACCCATCGGACAGGGCTGCCCCCGGGTGAGTATAATAAAACTTTTTCTTATCTTTCAGGTTGGATTGGGGGCTTATCTACAGCATTATACAATGCTGTAGATAAGCCCTGAAAGGTGGTGGCCGCATCTTATATTGGCAAAACCTGGTGTCAGGTTCGCTTTAAAGTGAACCGACTGTACAATGCAAAATATATTAGGAGACTGTTAAGATTAATCTCATAATAAATAGGTGACTCCAGTGAGATTCTATCTTTTCTGTCATATTAGTATTTGTAGGGAATCAAGAATTACAGAAGTTATTGCTTAAACCTACAACATAAAATAATTATCGGGACTTTTAAAAGAACTACAGGGGAAAACTATTGTCTGTATCTCATCTCCGCTGCTGCTCTCAGAGTAACCCCTCCACTGTCAGTGCTGATTTCCACTTGCTCCTATAGAAATTATGCTTGCTATAGGCATACATAGCTGTTTGTCCTACATCTGACTCTGCCATAAGCTCATGCTCACTGTGATTGGCCAAGCAAGCATGCTGATTTCACAAAGAAGAGGAATTTGTCAGCACTTATCTCATGGGGATCAAGGGATTGGATATGCTAAACATTTGGGTTGCCCTATTCATGTCTAATTGTGGGTGGATCCTCATGAAATCAGGGGATTGACTGACATTTGTAAAGGAGAGAACGCAGACAGCAGGGAGAGAAGTGACCAGCCCTGCCCCTAAAACAGACATCATTGCATCTGTTTTGGGGAAGGGGCTGGTCTCTGTTCTCCCTGCTGATCAAGTTCTCTCTTTTATAATGCACACAGACAGTGCACTCTCTTGCTGGCTTGTAATTTTTCATTATAGATGGAGCGCACTGTCACTGCACATTAAGTGGATTATTGCTCAGTGAGCAGGGAGCTCTTACTGAGGTTTGTATCAGAACTGAAAACCAATGCATGCTGAGAAGAGCAAGGAATAGCCCAGCCTCTGAAACAGACATCATTGATGGCGCTTCATTTCAGGGTGGGGACAGAGGCTGCTGCAATAACCACAACCCTAGCCCCCCAATGAATTCCTGTTTGATTAAGCCAGCATTCATTGTGGATTATCAAACGAAGTGACATCAAAGCAGAAAGCCAAAATAAATAAATAGATAGAGGGAGTGGTAGGGATTTTTTCTTAATTGACGTTTTTTAGATAAGTGATAAGATTTTTACATTATATAGAGAGAAATTTAGAATTAAAATCAAGTTTAATTTCGGATCAACACTTTAATTTATTCACGTTGCTCCCCCTATTTCTTTTAATCCTCCATATGGTTACAGAGATATACACCTTGTTAATTTTTATGGCGTCTCCAAGGGGTCATTGCTCACAGGAACCAACTAATAAGATAGAAAAAAGGTTCCAAAAATGCAAAAAAAACAAATTTACTATTTATATATATTAGCATTATTATTGTCTTCACTGATATAGTCACTTAATCACATATTTCTGGTGTTTACATTTAGGGCATAATAGGGTCAGAGTGGGAGAGCTGACAAGGAGCGCCATATCGCAATACTAGGGCGCCAACCTCCGCAGGAAGGTGGGGGATTTGTGTGAGACTGCGATAGGGTTAGCCCCACTGTACCCTCCCCTCCCTGTTAACTCTTTATTTCTAAGCCCCCCTTCCCTTTTATGGCATCAAGAATAAAAATGTTGTAAATAGTAGAATGGTCTAGTTTAGTAAATTTGTTTTTTTTTACATTGTTCAAAGGGTAACAATGCAGAGTGACTGCCTAAAGACATGCCCTCAGAGAATCCTGTGAGCCACGTCCCCTCGGTACAGACCATAAAAATGAGCACTAAATAAAAAGGCCCATATCTCTGGAACCATACAGTGGATTTAAAAAAAATAGGCAAATACAAAACACAAAACGAATTAAAAAAAAACAAAATACCCAGGAAACCGGCAGGAGTAAAATAGGAGCAAAAACTATCCAATTATGTCCTGATGACAGGCCCTCTTTAATGAATTTGGCATATGGTATCTTTCAGATGCCTTGTGCGAGCATTAGTAGTATACTCTAGTCAAAGACTGGAGTACATTTCTATCATATTTTTTGCCACTTTCATGGCATAAATTATGATGAATTACTTACGCCATACTTAGGCTTGCCCCTCTCAGTGTTTTGATAAAAGATGTATGTATGGGACTGTAATTATATGACATACAAGAAAAGAGAAGGACAAACTCAAAGAAAGATCATTTCATATGCTCCCATGTTTTGTGTAATTGCGATTAATATTTTGAAGGATGGCATATTCTGTGTATTACTATCCATTTCATTATTTATTTTCTACCAATATTTAGTTAATGCTCTCAGTGGCATTCACATGTCTGCGGACTTCAAGATTAAAGGGAATCTGTCACCCTAAATTGGCGGGATATTTAAATGATGGCAGTCAGGTCAGATGGTCGGTGTTTTGGGTACTTGCCTTAACATGTTGTTCGCCGCTGTCTCCATTATTTCTGGGAATTGTAGTCGTTGCCCTCCATATAACGCGCCTGCGCATTGCAATCTGCGGGCAAAGCATACTGCGAGTGCGCAATTCAAGATTGCAATGCGCAGGCGCGTTATAAGGAGGGCAACGACTACAATTCCCAGAAATAATGGAGACAGCGGGGAACAACATGTTAAGGCAAGTACCCAAAACACCGCCCATCTGACCTGACTGCCATCATTTAAATATCCCGCCAATTTAGGGTGACAGATTCCCTTTAAAGGGAACGTATCACCAGGTTTTCCCAATATGAACTAAAGCCACCACCCTTATCAGCTCTATTGCCGCAACCCATTGACCTGAGTCTAAGCCCCAATCTCCCCCTTATATGCCAAAAAATACCTTTTATACTTCTGGTTTACGGCGCGGTCAGGTCCGATAGGCGTCTTTTTCTTTTCTCAGCGTCTCCTCAATCTCTGCAGCTGCCATCCTCCTGGCTTGATTGATGTGGATTCCGTGTCCTACATCATCCACTGATTGTCGCGAATCTTGTATCTGCGCACTTGAAGCGCAGGTCTGTGCAGGAGCTCTATGCTCTGAACTACTAAGGACAAGGAAAAATTTGTGGACTTGTTTGTCCTGCTGATTAAGACTGCAAAATTGGCTTCTTCAATAATCAGCAGCCCGAACATATCCACAAATTTTTCCTTGTTCTAATTGCAATCGGTTTGATGAACTTTGGATCCACAGCTGCTGTATAACATTCCTAAATTCATATTTCTACGGATCAGATTAGCATAATCTGCTATTTTACATTTCAATTTTTGTTGGAAAAAACCCTATTGCTTTATTTTTTCTCCAGCCTTTCTAGTAAACTAAGGGCAGAGCAAAACCCCATACTGCGCATGCGCCAGCACTGACTTCACTTCTAGGTTAATAGGTGCCGGCATATTATAGGACTTTGCTCTTGCTTTGGCTGTCAATCAGGGGACTTACGGATGCCATTACTTCTCCTGGAGTAGTAATGCTTACAGCTCTTTTTCCTAATTATCTAAATACTCTGACAAATTTTGAAATATCCTGGAAAACCAGGTTTTATAAGAATCTGTTCTACTGGCAATAACCATGTAACACCTACGTCACTTGTGATGCCACATCAGTGAAAAAGCTTGCATGCACTGCCCTCTTTAACTAGGCAACCGGCCACTTGATAGACTGCAGTCATGGCCGGTAACCTAGACAGCGAGCAGTGAACTATAAAATAAAAAATCCCTCCTTTCAACAAGCACTTTGTAATTTTACCTATTTATAATGTTAAGAAAACCTCTTTAAAGGGGTATTCCTGTAAGTATTTCTGACATTACCACAGGATATGTCAAATATGTTTGTCAAATGTAGCTCACACCTCTGAGGCTATCTGCTATGAGAAAAGGGTGTAGTGTTTGCATTCTGCCTTCTCCAATAAGGTATCTGTCCAGTGTGGGACTGGGTTGGCGAAGGCCCATCAATTACTTTGATTCTTGAGGCCCAATGTTCAACTACATGTGAAAATTACCTTACCCTAGTCCAAAAATATATTATTGCTTCTATGTAAAATTAATTGGGCTAGCTTTTTTAATGAATGATTAGATGATACCTATTTCTGCAAATTGCGAATCAAGCGTAATTGCACTGCTCATCGGCACTGCTTCACAGGGGCCTACCGGAGGTTTTTCCTGCTTCCCTGAGGTCCAGTCCGAGCCTGTATCTGTCACAAGACTCCAATTCTTTTCATAGATGAGAGTCTTAGAGAAGATTATTGCATACAAGTATTTATGTCATATACACAAGAATGAAAAAGAAATACCACTTAAAGAGGACATGTCAGCACATCAAAATTGAACAGTTTTTGCTCTTATTTTATCTCCCCTGAGTATTTCTTGTTTTTCTTTTTTTTAAAATCCACCATATACAGTACAGACCAAAAGTTTGGACACACCTTCTCATTCAAAAATTTTTCTGTATTTTCATGACTATGAAAATTGTAGAATCACACTGAAGGCATCAAAACTATGAAGTAACACATGTGGAATTATACATTACACTTTACAAAAAAGTGTGAAACAACTGAAAATATGTCTTATATTCTAGGTTCTTCAAAGTAGCCACCTTTTGCTTTGATTACTGCTTTGCACGCAGAAAAGGTGAACAGATGGACTCTACATGCCTGGTTCCCACCGTGAAGCATGGAGGAGATGGTGTGATGGTGTGGGGGTGCTTTGCTGGTGACACTGTTGGGGATTTATTCAAAATTGAAGCGGTGAGCGGTCCAGCTCACCCCAAACCATCTCGATTGAGTACAGGTCTGGTGACTGTGGAGGCCAGGTCATCTGGCGTAGCACCCTATCACTGTCCTTCTTGGTCAAATAGCCCTTACACAGCCTGGAGGTGTGTTTGGGGTCATTGTCCTGTTGAAAAATAAATGATGGTCCAACTAAACGCAAACCAGATGGAATAGCATGCTGCTGCAAGATGCTGTGGTAGCCATGCTGGTTCATTATGCCTTCAATTTTGAATAAATCCCCAACAGTGTCACCAGCAAAGCGCCCCCACACCATCACACCTCCTCCTCCATGCTTCACGGTGGGAACCAGGCATGTAGAGTCCATCCGTTCACCTTTTCTGCGTGCAAAGCAGTAATCAAAGCAAAAGGTGGCTACTTTGAAGAACCTAGAATATAAGACATATTTACAGTTGTTTCACACTTTTTTGTAAAGTGTAATGTATAATTCCACATGTGTTAATTCATAGTTTTGATGCCTTCAGTGTGATTCTACAATTTTCATAGTCATGAAAATACAGAAAAATCTTTGAATGAGAAGATGTGTCCAAATTTTTGGTCTGTACTATAGTTGCAGAGAGTTTTTTTTATTTAGTGTTCATTTTTATACTCTTTAGAAAGGGGGTGTGACTTTCAGGTTTTTAGGGCGTGTCTTTAGGCTGCTTTGCATAATTACCCTGTGAGTCACACCCCTTTGGTAAAGACCATAAAAATTTGCACTAATTAAAAAGGACCGTATCTCTGGAACCGTACTGCAGATTTTTACAAAGAAACAAGCAGAATACTCAGAGGAGCAGTGAGAATAAAAGAATAACAAAAAAATGGACAATTTTGATCTGGTGGCAGAAACTCTTTAAGCTACTGCTACCATTAAGCATGCTAGCTATGAGTCTCAGAGCATTTTATTATTGTTGTACCAATGGATTATTTTTAAGTGTGTGTTGACAAGCTTCTGGGCTATTTCAAATAAAAGTAGAAGTATGAATACAGCTCTAGGTTATAATGAAAGATGTTACAAAGTAAATGGAAAAATATTTAGACTTGAGAGTCCTCAGTGGTTGATACCTTTTAATGGCTAACTGAAAAGATGGTAACAAATTGCAAGCTTTCGAGACTACTCAGGTCTCTTCATCAGGCAAAGACTAATACAAAATCTGGCTAACACGGTACGAAGATACACATCTTTCCTATAACAAAGAAAATGCAGATTTATGTAGAAAGGTGCACAAGCAAGCATTATATATGAAAAACTGATTTTATTATTGCATCAATAAAACAAACTATAGGATATAAGAGATTCTAGAGACAATCATTTGTATGGAGAAGTAATATTCATAACACAGTAGCTGAAATATTAATAGTTTATTATCTCCATATCGAAGTGTAAAAAACACTCTACACAGAAAATTTGGGGGTCACATTGGGAATGTAGACAAGTCCACACTTGCTTTTTTTTAGTATTGGGGATTTGTCAGTAGTATTAAGAATCGCACAGTTCAAAGGAATTAGGCAGGAATTCCTGCATTAGAGCATTGTATTAAATAGCTCTACTCCACTTCTACCACACAGAGAGCTTTGATTTAGCCATTCCAGAAATTAACAAAGAAAGAACACACTGAATGCCACTTTTCATCACAGTAGGTTTCTGACAGATTTTCATTCATTTCTACTATATCATCATTTACTTCCCGGACTGTGGTGAGTTCAAGTCCAGAAGGTGAAGGTGAAGGATGTGACTTCTGGTTGGATTTATGCTCAGACTTCTTTTTGTTCCCAGATTTTTTCCCACCAATGCCGGCACCTAAATTTTCATTCTCTTCTGGATCTTTTGCTTTTACATCGGACTCCTTTCCATGTTCCTTAACGCGACTCTTCCCTTTGGCTTTTTCGTCCACATCTCCACCTTGTTTTTGAAGTTGGGACTCTACAGCTTCTGTTTTCTTACACAGACGTGACTTCAATGTCTTATCCTCACAGACATGTTTCATTTTCTTCAATTTCCCAAGGATTTGTTTCCAGTACTGTTTAGCCTTTGTGGCATACAGAGGGCATCTATGTGGCTCCCCTTCATAAGTACAATTGTAGCTGTTGGTACCTGGTACGTTACAGTTTACCGACAGACTTACAGTGGCATTTCCAACAATTTCCCAAGAGCAATCATGTTTGTGTTTGGTTAAAAATTGCCCTGCCCGCAGGATTGCTTGTGTCTCTCCCCTCTTGTTCGCTGTTTTAGCATTTCTACCATACGCTAGTTGTAAAACACTTAGGCAGTGGACCAAAAAAATGAATGAAATAACACTGGAATGCCTCATCTCATTAGGTCTGTGTTGCCGGATGGTTTGTAATTCAAGGGTGTCCAAGCATTAATAATCTTTACAAGCTCTGGAGGAGAACCTATTTGGCATTCCAAAATTCCTGAAAGGCAGAGGCAAGAAAAATAAAATGTGGGTGAGTCAAAACATAGGCAATTACTGGGCACTGGATGTGAAACATGGGCTCACAAAACAAGATATTAACAGTATTCTAAGAATTGTGGAGCTTATGTACAGTCTAAGCTATGACTGAATATCTGAAAGAGCGGAATAGAAGAGCTTTATAGGAAAGGGAAAAGTCTTTAAAGATTTACAAGCACATGCAAATGACTAAAGCAAGTACAACTAAACAGTATTCACTTGCAAATCACACCTTTATGGAACATGCTGAGCATATAAAGAAGCCAAATAGCTCGCTTGGGGAATACTAAAAAGAACATGTATAAATATAAAACAATCTAAAATGTGAACAAAAAATGCAATAAAGTAATAAATATATATGTCCATATAGATATGACAAGGAGTGTGATGGAAGGGATACACTATATAATTAGATCTGTATTCAGCAATGAAAATCACTTAAGAATATGGTATTACAACAGTACACATAGTATTATCTATGATCTGCACTAACATGAAAAAACCAATACAAATGACAATACACTAAGCAACACAATGTTAGAGAATAACAAAAATATAAGAAGCAATGCAAGACGTCTTACCAGACAAGTTGTAAAGTACCAGTGGAGGACTCTATAGAAGGGGGCAATAAGAGTGTGTGTTTTCAATGGGACAGGAGGGGCCACGGTCAGTCTGCCCCTCCTAGTAATTCTCCTCGCACCAGCACACTTTTCCTAAGGAAGGCACAGGGAATATTAAGTATGACATTGTGCACCTTTTACCATATCATCAAAAAAATAAAAATAACTAGTAAAGATTGGAGTTGTTCTTGAACAACAAAACAATAAAGAGGGAAAAAAGCAAAACAAAAATAATAAAGTATGATAAATACATTGGCCAGCAGCACCACAGAAGTATCACAGTTGAGCACAAAATACCCCACCTATCAAAGAGTAGAATTTAATACCACTCCTAGAGCACCATATACCACAATACAGCACTAAATACCTCTTTAACAGCATCGAATGCCACAGTGCAGCGCAATATACCTTCCAAGTAGCACCAAACAAATACCACATTATCTGACAAATTACTGCCCTAGAAGTGCCAAGCACTATAGTGTAGCACAAAACAGCTCCTTAAATGTTCCAAATACCACAATTCAGCAATCAAGAACAGCACCAGATGCCACAGAACCACAATGTAAAGGATAGTACAAAATACCTCCCCAGTAGTGCTATACAGATACCGCAGTATATAACAACTTGCCATCCTAAAAGCAGCACAAATAAATACCATAGCGCAGCACAAAATTCATCCCCTGCAGCACCAAATAAAACACTGCAACACAACATACCACAGTACTGCGGCCCACCACAGAAGCACTTAATACCACCATGCAGCACAACGTACCTCCCAACCAGATCCAAACAAATATCTAAGTGCAGCTCCACTGGCAGCCATATAGCCACCCTGCCTACACCTCGCTCACTGCCAGCTGCATTTTGTCCTGTCAGTATTATTTAAAGAGGATCTTTCACTGGATTTTTGACATTTAAACTGCGTACCTCCTCTAATAGCTGCTGTGACACTGATTCTGGGACAGTTTTTCTTTTTCCTCTGTGCCCTTTCGTTCCAAAGTTATGCCCAATGGAAATACAGGTTAAAAATGTTCCCTTCTCCCAACTGGGCATGTACCACCGAACCTCTCTGTGGGTGTTTGCTTATTCAACAGTGCAACTGGCCAATCAAAACACGGTCACACCCACTGAGCAGTTCTGTGCTACACTCCCAGTTGGTTGAAGGGAAAATTTCCACAGAAGGGGCATAACTTTGGAACGGAAGGGTGCAGAAGAAAAAGAAAAACTTTCAGAATCAGTAAATTGGCACCAATTGTAAGAGATTCAACTTAAAGAATAGAGTAAAAGGTCCACTTTAAAGTCTCATAGTATTAGAACTGGTCTTGATTAAAGGGGCTGTCCTGTATCGCTGTGTTTTGCTGTGTATGAAATGTGATTTAATTGCACTTGCTAATATATTTATCAAATGTGTCACAATGACCTGCTTTCAGCACAACTTTTGCCAAGATGACAGCTCCACTTCCACATTAATGCCGATACAGGAGACTGCATTCTACCACTCTCTGAATTAAGGGGACTGGCTGACTGAAGTAGCTCATCAATATCTTGTCAGCTGTGGGCCTAATACCTGGCACCTCCACCATTCACCTGTTTGCAGGTCCCACAGCTGCAGGAAGTATTAATTGTGTAGAGCTGGAGTGCCGCAGCTGTACACCATGGGGTAATGCAGATCATCTCCCATTAGCAGGGCCGGCATTAGGGGCAGGCAGACCAGGCAGCTGCCTAGGGACCCCGCTCCACCAGGGGCCCCCAGCTAGCGGCACATCACGCAGCTGCTATGGGGCCCCTGTGAGGCAGGGGGGCCCACCTGCCGCCAGCGCCGACTCCCCCCGCCGCTGCCGCCGCATTGAACTATGCCGGCATCTGCCGGTACAGTTCAAAGCAAAGAGAGCATCACCTGACGCTCCCTCATCCATCATTTCCCTCTGCCTCTGACACTGCGGGTGCGCCATGACGTCATATCATCGCGCACTCACTGTGTGCCAGGCAGACTGCAGCCACTGAGACAGGAGTTGGGAGCAGCGAAGGCACAAGGAGAGGTGAGGATTGTGTTTTCTTTTCAATATATCAGTGAGTACTTGACTGTGGGGCCATTCCTGGAGTGGGGGGGTGTTGTGTGGGCCGTGATATATACTGTGTGGCCCGTGCAATATACTATGTGGGCTGTGTTATATACTATGTGGCCTGTGCTATATACAGTGTGGTCCGTGCAATATACAGTGTGGGCCGTGATATATACTGTGTGGGCCGTGCTATAAACTGTGTAGGCCTTGTAATATACTGTGTGGGCCTTGTTAAATCCTATGTGGGCCGTGCATTTTACTGTGTGGGCCATGCTATATACTGTGTGGGCCGTGATATATACTGTGTGGGCCGTGATATATATTGTGTGGGACGTGCTGTATACTGTGTGGGCTGTGCTACATACTGTGTGGGCCTTGTTATATACTGTGTGGGCCGTGTTATATATTGTGTGGGCCATGCTATATAGCGTGTGGACCGTGCTATATGCTATAAGGCCCGTGCTATATACTGTGTGGCCCGTGCTATATACTGTGTGGCCTGTGCTATATACTATGTGGGCCGTGCAATATACTATGTGGGCCGTGCTATATACTATGTGGGCCGTGTAATATACTATGTGGGCCGTGTTATATACTATGTGACCGTGTTATTTACTATGTGGGCCGTGTTATTACCATGTGGGCCGTGCTATTATACCATGTGGGGCATGCTATATGGGCCGTGTTATATACTATGTGGGCCGTGTTATATACTATGTGGGACGTGTTATATACTATGTGGGCCATGATCTATATTATGGGGGCTGTTATATACTATTGGGGGGTGTATTATATTCTATGGGGGAGGCTGTGTTATATACTATGTGGCTGTGTGGCTGTGTTATATACTATGAGGGGGCTACATTATATTCTATGGGGGGCTGTATTATATTCTATTCGGGGCTACATTATATTCTATGGGGGGCTGTATTATATTTATTATATTCTATAGGGTTGATTGCATTTATGAGGAGGCTACATTATATTATATGAGGGGGCTACATTGTATTCTATGGGGGCTGCATTATATTCTAAGGGGGCTAGATTATATTGTATTGGGGCTTCATTATACTTTATGAGGGGGCTACATTATATTCTATGGGGGCTGCATTATACTATATGAGGAGGGCTACATTGTATTCTATGGAGGGGCTACATTATACTATATAAGGGGGCTGTATTATATTCTATGGAGGGGCTGTATTTATTCTATGGGGGCTGCATTATACTATATGAGGGAGGCTGCATTATATTCTATGGGGGGTTACATTATATTCTGTGGAGTGGCTGCATTATACTCTGTGGGGTGGTTGCATTATACTCTGTGGGGTGGCTGCATTATGCTCTATGGGGTAACTGCATTATACTATATGTGGGCTGCATTATACTGTATCGAGTACTATGGGGAATACATTATACTATATGAAGAACTATGGAGTGCATTATACTATGGGAAGTGAATTGTACTACATGGCTGACTATGGCAGTGCATTATACTATATGGAGCACTATGAGGTGTGTATTATATTATAAGGAGGACTGAGTAGTGTATTATACTATATGGAGGACTGAGTGTTTTTTAATATACGGAGGGCTATGAGGAGTGTATTATACTATATGGAGGACTATGGGAAGTGTATAATACTATATGCAGGACTGAGGAGTGTATTTTAATATATGGAGGACTATAGGGAGTGTATTATACTATATAGAGGACTATGGGGTGTGCATTTTACAATATGGAGAACTATGGGGCATATTATATTATATGGAGGACTATGGGGTGTGCATTTTACAATATCAATATGGAGGACTATGGGGCACATTATAATATATGGAGGACTATGGGGTATATTATACTAAACATGCAAAATGCTGCATATTCAAGTGATTGGATTGTTTATGCCAGCACATCGCTGGTATAAACTGTAGATGTGTGCTGATAACATGATACTTTATGGGGATCTATTAGTCATCTATTAGTGATTGTTCTGTCCCCAACATTGTTCCTCAGCCGGTGGAAAGAGGCTGGGAAACAAATGTCGAATGACTTCAATATTGTCGATCACACTTCTTTAGCGTCCTAAACTCAGCGCATGTAAATACAACCGAAATGCTTCTGTGTGATGTGCAATATGTTAGCATTTGGGGCCCCATTTTAAACTTTGCCTAGGGCCCCACTTGGCCTAAAACCAGTCCTGCCCATTAGTATTAACACCTAGGATAAGTTCTCAACATCAGATCAGTGGATGTTTGATTTGATCCCCACCTTTTCAATACTGATAAGACTATGGAATATTATTTCGCACTGTTGGACAACCCCTCTAACAATATCATCACTAATAGAATGAACATGACAGGCACGGGCTCAATCAGGACAGGAATTATCTCTATTCACCTAGGCCCAGTACACAGGCAGCTGAAAAGGCAATAGATTCAATATCATGTGCTGGTAAGAAGCAAACCACTAATGTTCCTAGAAGATTGTGCCAGCCACTAAAGCAGGGTTCCCCAACTCCAGTCCTCAAGGCCCACCAACAGGTCATGTTTTCAGGATTTCCTTTGTATTGCTCAGGTGATAATTGCCTCACCTGTGCAATACAAAGGAAATCCTGAAAACCTGATCTGTTGGTGGGCCTTGAGGACTGGAGTTGGGGAACCCTGCACTAAAGCCTCCATACAGTCCTGCTTACCTTACTGCATTTGGTTGGAAAAGCTGCTATAATGACCTGCTTCCTGGATACAGCCACCCTTTGGTTCTGCATCTCACTAAACAGCTAGTGAGGCATGGGTGTTATGTTACGGTAGCTGAGGAGTGCAGGCAAAAAAGGAAATACACCAGAGCAGTTGGAATCTATGAGATTGCAGTACCCTGACTAACCACCGCAACTAGAGGCAGCCGTGGAGCGTTCCTACGTTGGTCCTAGACGCCTCGTCACAGCCTGAGAAACTAACTACACCTAAAATAGAAATAGGAAAGCTATCTGCCCCGGAGCAGAACCCCAAAGATAATAGAAAGCCCCCAAACATGTAATGGCGGTTAGACAAGAGGAAATACTGACACAGAAAGAAAATAGTATGAGCAAACGCTGGGGCCCAAACTATCTAAATAGAAAAGGATAGGAAGGGTACTTACTGCAATCCCAGAAAACCCTGAAAAACACCAACTCTACTAATTTCAAAATCACCTGAGATCACACGACCTCTACCACCTAAATTAGTTCTCTGGTGTAACAAAAACAGCAGCCACTGAAAAAACTGGAAAAAGCAAAAGTACAAAACACAGTGGCTGAACTAAACTGAGAGGGCAAAAGCCCCCGGAGGGGACCCAGAAGGCCCCCACAGAAGTGCAGGACCAAATGCAAAAATATAACAAAAACACAAAATAAGAAATTGTCTTATCTGATAGCAGGAGATGCAGACACGACACAGCAGGCTACAAGGGAAACTGGAAAGAAGGATTCAGACCAGAACAATTGATCACCGGCAACCCTGATGGGAAAATGATTCCCTTAAATAAGACCAATCAGTAACACCTGATTCCCAGTCCTCACAATCCTCACTAGTACCACTTGTAACCACCAGAGGGAGCCTCTGCTCAGAACTCATCTCAAACCCATTCACAACAGTACCCCCCCCTTGAGGAGGGGTCACCGAACCCTCATTTGAGCAACCAGGTCGGTCAGGATGAGTTCTATGATACGCACGGATAAGTCTCCTAGCATGGATGTCCGAAGCAAACACCCAAGAATTATCTTCCTGACCATAACCTCTCCATTTAACCAAATACTGGAGTCTTCGTCTAGAAAAACGAGAATCCAATATTTTCTCAACCACATACTCCAGATTGCCCTCAACCAAAACAGGGTCAGGAGGCACAGCAGCAGGAACCACTGGCTCAACAAACCTCTTCAACAAGGACTTGTGGAACACGTTATGGATCTTAAATGTCCCTGGAAGAAGCAAACGAAAAGAAACAGGATTAATAATCTCCATGATCTTATAAGGTCCAATGAACCTAGGCTTAAATTTAGGAGATGCTACTCTCATAGGAATATTCTTTGAGGACAACCAGACCAAGTCCCCCACTTTAAACCGAGGACCATCAGTCCTATGCCGGTTAGCAAACCGCTGGGCCCTCTCCTGAGAGAGGGACAACCTCTCCACTACCTGGTCCCAAATCTGCTGCATACGCTCAACAACAGAGTCAACACCTGGACAGACAGAAGCCTCCGTCTGTCCTGAAGAAAATCGAGGGTGAAACCCAGAATTACAGAAAAACGGAGACATCAAAGTGGCAGAGCTAGCCCTATTATTAAGAGCAAACTCAGCCAAAGGCAAAAAAGAGACCCAGTCATCCTGATCAGCAGACACAAAGCATCTTAGATAAGTCTCCAATGTCTGGTTTGTTCTCTCAGTTTGACCATTGGTCTGAGGATGAAATGCCGAGGAGAAAGACAATTGAACACCCAGTTTAGAACAAAAAGTCCTCCAAAATCTGGAAACAAACTGGACTCCTCTGTCAGACACAATGTTCTCAGGAATGCCGTGTAAACGAACCACGTGCTGAAGGAACAACGGCACCAATTCAGAGGAGGAAGGCAACTTAGGTAATGGCACAAGATGTATCATTTTGGAAAACCTATCACAAATTACCCAGATGGTGGTCATTCTCTGAGAAACAGGAAGATCGGAAATGAAATCCATAGAGATATGGGTCCATGGTCTCTTGGGCACAGGCAATGGCATCAACAAACCACTAGAGCGAGAGCAAGGCTTGGAGCGAGAGCAAGTCCCGCAGGACTGCACAAATTCCCTGACATCGCGAGACAAGGTAGGCCACCAAAAGGACCGACTAACCAAGTCTCTGGTACCAAAAATTCCGGGATGCCCAGCCAATGCGGAACAATGAATCTCAGACATCACACTCTTTTTCCATTGGTCCGGGACAAACAATTTCCAACAGGGCAGCGCTCGGGCCTATCCTCCTGACACCCCTCCAGAGCAAGTCTCAAATTGGGCGAGATGGCGGAAAGAACTACACCCTCCTTCAAAATAACAGAGGGATCAGATAGCTCAGGAGAGTCCGCAAGGAAACTCCTCGAGAGGGCATCCGCCTTAACATTCTTAGTGCCAGGAAGAAAGGAAACCACAAAATTAAAACGTGTGAAAAACAAGGCCCACCTGGCCAGTCTAGGATTGAGTCGCTTGGCAGATTCCAGATAGACCAGATTCTTATGGTCCGTAAGGACCACCACCTGATGTTTGGCTCCCTCCAGCCAATATCTCCACTCTTCAAAAGCCCACTTCATGGCCAATAACTCCCGATTACCCACGTCATAATTACGTTCAGTAGGAGAAAATTTTCGAGAGAAAAAGGCACAAGGGTTACTTTTAGAGGTCTCTGGATCTTTTTGGGACAAAACGGCACCTGCCCCAATTTCAGAGGCATCAACCTCCACCTGAAATGGCAGAGAAACATCAGGCTGCCGTAGAACAGGAGCAGAAGTGAATCTCTGCTTAAGTTCCTGAAACGCAGAGACTGCCTCAGGAGGCCAATTCACCACATCAGAACCCTTTCTGGTCAAATCAGTTAATGGTTTAACAATAACAGAGAAATTACCAATAAATTTACGATAAAAATTGGCAAAACCCAAAAATCTCTGAAGAGCCTTTAATGAAGTAGGTTGGACCCAATCACAGATGGCCTGAACCTTGACCGGGTCCATTTCAATAACAGATGGGGACAAAATGAATCCCAGAAATGAGATCTTCTGTACGCCAAAAAGACACTTTGATCCCTTCACATACAGAGCATTCTCTCTCAAAATCTGGAATACAGTTCGAACATGTTTCACATGAGAGTCCCAGTCATTAGAAAAAATCAAGATATCATCCAAATAAACAATCAGAAACTTGTCCACAAAATCCCTGAAAATGTCATTCATGAAGGACTGGAAGACGGAAGGAGCATTAGTGAGCCCAAAGGGCATCACAAGGTACTCAAAATGCCCTTCAGGGGTATTGAATGCCGTCTTCCATTCATCCCCGTGCTTAATGCGAATAAGGTTATACGCCCCCCTGAGGTCAAGCTTGGTAAACCAAGTAGCGTTTTTCACCCTGGAAAACAGGTCAGAAATCAAGGGTAACGGGTATTGATATTTCACAGTAATATTGTTCAAGAGACGATAATCAATACACGGCCTTAATGAACCATCTTTTTTGGCCACAAAGAAAAAACCGGCACCTAAGGGTGAAGAGGATGGTCTGATATGACCCTTCTCCAATGATTCCTTGATATAAGACCGCATAGCGTCATGTTCAGGTACAGACAAGTTAAAAAGGCGACCCTTAGGGAATTTACTACCTGGCACTAATTCAATAGCGCAGTCATAGCTCCTATGGGGAGGTAAGGATGCAGATTTACTTTCGCTAAACACATCAGAAAAATCAAACAAAAAGTCAGGAACATCCTCAGCCTGGGGGGAGGCAGAAAAAACAGGAGTGTTGGCACTAACACATTGGCAGCCCCAACTGGTTACAGACACAGATTTCCAATCCAAAACAGGATTATGAGACTGTAACCAAGGGAAACCCAGCACAATAATGTCATGCAGATTATATAGAACCAAAAATTTGCAGCACTCCTGGTGATCAGGTTCAACCCTCATTATCACCTGAGTAGAAAACTGGGGTTTATTCTCAGCCAAAGGGGTAGAATCGATCCCCAGTAAAGGAATAGACTTCTGTAGGGGTATCAAGGAAAACCCACAACGTTTAGCAAAATCATAATCCATCAGGTTAATAGCTGCTCCAGAATCAACGAAAGCCTGAGCAGAAAATGAGGACAGAGAGCATATCAGAGTGACAGTTAATAAAAACTTAGTCTGAACACTACCCAAGACAACTGAGCGTGCAAAACGTCTTCCCCGCTTAGGGCAGACTGAAATAGCATGAGAGGCATCACCACAGTAGAAACATAACCCATTGCGCTTTCGAAACTCATGACGCTGTGCCCCAGACACCACTCCATCACACTGCATGGGCTCAGCAGCTGGCTCACAAGGCAACACCACTCCACGCATACTTCTCCGCTCACGCAAACGTCTTTCAATTTGAATCGCCAATGACATAGAATCATTGAGACCAGAGGGGACAGGGAATCCCACCATAACATCCTTTACATTATCCGACAGACCCTTCCGGAAAAGGGCCGCCAAAGCGTCGTCATTCCATTTGGTCAGGACTGCCCACCTACGGAATCTCTGACAGTATAACTCAGCGTCATCAAGCCCCTGATTTAATGCCAACAAGGCTTTTTCAGCTTGATCAGTGACATTAGGCTCATCGTACAATAACCCCAAAGCCTGAAAAAATGCATCAACATCACTCAAAACAGGATCCCCAGGTATCAGGGAAAAAGCCCAATCCTGAGGATCGCCACGCAGGAGAGAGATGATAATTTGAACCTGCTGCGCTGCGTTTCCTGAGGACTTAGATTTTAAGGCAAGAAACAATTTACAATTATTTTTGAAATTCTGAAACTTAGCTCGATCCCCTAAAAACAAATCTGGCATGGGGATCCTAGGTTCCACAACAGGCAACCTAGCAAGATATGCAGCAATACTCCGAACCTCAGTGGCAAGCTGATCCACACGGCCAGACAACTGTGCAAACTCCATTGGGAGAAAAGATCCTCCCCAGCACCCAGAGATACAGAGGAAAAAAAAAAATGCAACAAACAGAAAAATATCTCTGACAACTTTCTTCCTTCAAAATATTTTTTCCCTTCTGTGAGTACCATACAATTTTTATGGCCGGTGATACTGTTATGTTACGGTAGCTGAGGAGTGCAGGCAAAAAAGGAAATACACCAGAGCAGTTGGAATCTATGAGATTGCAGTACCCTGACTAACCACCGCAACTAGAGGCAGCCGTGGAGCGTTCCTACGTTGGTCCTAGACGCCTCGTCACAGCCTGAGAAACTAACTACACCTAAAGATAGAAATAGGAAAGCTATCTGCCCCGGAGCAGAACCCCAAAGATAATAGAAAGCCCCCAAACATGTAATGGCGGTTAGACAAGAGGAAATACTGACACAGAAAGAAAATAGTATGAGCAAACGCTGGGGCCCAAACTATCTAAATAGAAAAGGATAGGAAGGGTACTTACTGCAATCCCAGAAAACCCTGAAAAACACCAACTCTACTAATTTCAAAATCACCTGAGATCACACGACCTCTACCACCTAAATTAGTTCTCTGGTGTAACAAAAACAGCAGCCACTGAAAAAACTGGAAAAAGCAAAAGTACAAAACACAGTGGCTGAACTAAACTGAGAGGGCAAAAGCCCCCGGAGGGGACCCAGAAGGCCCCCACAGAAGTGCAGGACCAAATGCAAAAATATAACAAAAACACAAAATAAGAAATTGTCTTATCTGATAGCAGGAGATGCAGACACGACACAGCAGGCTACAAGGGAAACTGGAAAGAAGGATTCA
Source organism: Oophaga sylvatica (assembly GCA_033576555.1). Classification (NCBI taxonomy): domain Eukaryota; kingdom Metazoa; phylum Chordata; class Amphibia; order Anura; family Dendrobatidae; genus Oophaga; species Oophaga sylvatica. The sequence goes on along the minus strand of JARQOD010001119.1, from coordinate 31,158 downwards.
GACCAGAACAATTGATCACCGGCAACCCTGATGGGAAAATGATTCCCTTAAATAAGACCAATCAGTAACACCTGATTCCCAGTCCTCACAATCCTCACTAGTACCGCTTGTAACCACCAGAGGGAGCCTCTGCTCAGAACTCATCTCAAACCCATTCACAACACATGGGTGAATCAGATTTCTACATTCACATTTTTTTAGACTTATATTTTTGAGTACATAAACTGAATTATTTTACCAAAGTCATGTTGATAAATTAATATAACAACAGTGGCGTAACTTGATGCTCAAATACTCTAACGCAAAATCTCTCACAGGGCCCCTAACTACCATAGTCATTAATAGAACTGATCTCATTTGGGCTGAGACAACCTTTCAAGCCCCCCCTATCCTGCAAGACCTGGGAGAGACTGTGACCATTGCACCTACTATAGTTACACTTCTACAAGTGAACTGTGCTGCATCTGAAGATCAGTAATCCACTGTCTACTAGTTCTTTGCTTCCCTCTTGTGTTTCATTTTGCAAATTACATCTGGAGGAACTTGTGCGTAAATTGATCATCAGTAGAGGTGAGCAAAAAAATTTGAGTGGAATTTAATTTTACAAAAATATGCATTTGCGAAAATGCGGATATTTTGTAATTACGTTCCGAGCGGGTTTAGCAAAATGATGGCCACTGGTCGCCATTTTTCTTCACTATAGTGGGCAATCAAAAAGTTAAAAAATAAAAAAATCTTTATACTTGTTTTACTGCTCACATTTCAGGCTCCTTTGCTACTTACCGCCACCAGTCCGGTCCTTGCCGCATCTTCTGGTCCTTGGACACAGGAATCTTCAGATATCTTAACATGTGTCGGCATTCCCAGCTTTCATGAGCCCAGGAAGGATCTATGCATGCGCACAAGAAGGTCACTGCGTATGTCATGATGCAGTGACCTTCCACATGCTTGTGCAGAACCCTCTGGAAGCACAGCACAACGTGAGAGACCGGGAAAATCCAGCGCGAGTGGCAGGGTATCAGGGTATCAGATGATGAGGACGAGGCGGGTGGCCTTGAGTAGCTGAAAGGCCAGAGAGGTGAATAGTATGGTGAGTTGTGTTGAGCGATACTTTCCGATATCCCTAAGTATCGGAATCGGAATGGTATCGCCGATACCATTAAAATATCGGCGATACCCGATACCAATACTGGAAGTCCCATGTAAGTCTATGGGAACAAAATATCGGAACTAAAAAAACCCCATTCTTTCCTTGTAAACACTAAATATACACACATAGAATACATATATATATATATATACATGTCATTGTGACATATATATATACATATATGTATAGTTTATACACTTCTACATAGTAAAATATCCTCTGATTCAATTGCCGGGTAAAGCCGGCTTCAGTGAAAAGACAGAAGCACCCGACATGAAATGACACTTGGTGTACATAGGGTTAACCATGTATTTTCATGTCCTTTGCTATCTGATTTTCACAAACAATTAAATCAGTCTATGTGTGCAAAATTTCACACCTGTAGGGGTTAATTAAAGGTGTAAATTCGTTGTAAAAAAAACGGACTTTTTTGCTACGAATTTACACCTTTAATTAACCCCTACAGGTGTGAAATTTTGCACACATAGACTGATTTAATTGTTTGTGAAAATCAGATAGCAAAGGACATGGTTAACCCTATGTACACCAAGTGTCATTTCATGTCGGGTTCTGCATTTTCACAAAAGCCGGCAATTGAATTAGCGGCTATTATACTATGTAGAAGTGTATGAACTATAAATATATATATATATATATATATGTGTCACAAACTCAATGACATGTATATATATATATGAGGTGTAAAATTGCTGAAAAAAAATGCGTGGGCTCCCGCCCTATTTTCGCAACCAGACAGACAAAGCCAGTGAGTGGGGGCAGATAATAATAGCCCAGAGAGGGACCATTATTTTTGTCCCCCCCGGCTACTAACATCTGCCCCCAGACACCCCAGAAAGGGCAAATCTCTAATTAGATTTGCCCTTTCTGGCACTTTGCCCGTCTATTCCCATTGCCCTGTAGCGGTGGCGAATGGGTTAATAAGGGGTTAAAATGACCTTGCAATTGAAAGGTCACTTTAAGCCAGGTTAATAATTGAGAGCTGTCAATTAGACAACTATCAATTATTAATCCTATTGTATGAAAGAAAAATCAAACACACACACTTTAATAAAAAAGAAGTTTAATGAAATAATCACACAGTTTTTGACCATATTTTATTTACCTGCTAAAACCATTTCCTGTAATAAAAATAAAATAATAAAGCAAAATTATTCTTACCAATCCGATGCACAGTCAGGTCCCACGGTGTAATCCTTCAGAAAGGGTTAATGTTTACTGCAGGGACCGCAGCTAATGCTGCAGCCTCACAGTAAACCCCCAAATGAATGAGTTCCTCTCCTGGCTGACAGGAGAGGAAGTGGAAAGCTTAATTGATTGTTTTCCACTTTCACTTCAGGTCAGCCAGGGACACCATCAGTGACGTCAGAGGGAACTGATTAACAAAAATAGGGGTTCCCTTCGAAAAAAAAATGGCGTGGGGTCCCCCCTATTTTTGTTAACCAGCCAGATTAAGCAGACCGCTGAGGCCTGGATTTTCAGGCTGTTAAGGAGCCAAGATCCATGGACCTTGCCAGCCTGATAATACCAGGCCACAGCAGTCTGCAGATCTTGGCTGATTAACAAAAATAGGGGATCCCCTCGAAAAAAATTAGCGTGGGGTCCCCCTATTTTTGTTAACCAGCCAGATGAAGCAGACCGCTGAGGCCTGGTTTTTCAGGCTGGTAAGGATCCAATATCCATGGACCTTGCAAGCCTGATAATACCAGGCCACAGCAGTCTGCTTAGCTTGGCTGGTTAACAAAAATAGGGGATCCCCTCGAAAAAAAAACGGCGTGGGGATCCCCCCTATTTTTGTTAACCAGCCAAGTAAAATGCAGACTGCTGCGGCCTGGTATTAAAAGACTGTCAAGGCCCATGGATTTTGGCCCTCAACAGCCTGATAATACCAGGCTACAGCAGCCCCACATTTGGCGCATCAAAAGATGTGCCAATTGTGGCACTTTACCCGGCTCTTCCCACTTGCCCTGTAGCGGTGGCAAGCGGGGTAATAAGGGGTTAATGTCACCGTTGATTGCACGGTGACAATAAGCCCGGTTAATAATGGAGAGGTGTCAATAAGACACCGATCCATTATTAATCCCAAAGTTTTAAATGTTTAAAAAAAAAACACAGCAAGAAAAAAGTCTTTTAATGAAATAAAAGAGACAACACAGTTTTCATTTTTTTTATTACTCTCTCATTCCTGCGACGCCATCGATCTCCTGTAAAAAAAGAAAAAAAACAAACCAACAGTATACCACCTGTCCGACGCAGTCCATAGTAACGATTGTCCCACGACGATCCAGCTCTGCTACATCGGAATGACAGGCAGAGCCTGACATCCCGGCACAGCACAGCTGCTTACCAGCTTCCCCGGCGGTGACGTCATCGGACTGACTGCTTTACGGCCGCGATTACCCAGCAGTCACTGCAGTTATCGCGAGATACTGCATGTGACCGCCGGGGAGAAGAGGATGGCGGCCATGAAGCAGTCCGGGATGTGACCGCCGGAGATCTTCTGCCAGGTAAGTGCCGCTGACTCCTGACAGACCCGACCGACGGACACTGACAGTGACAGTGACAATTCCGATTCCGGTATCCGATCTGACGAAAATATCGGAACTCGGGATCGGAATTCCGATACAGCCAATATCGGCCGATACCCGATATTTGCAGTATCGTATCGCTCAACACTAATGGTGAGTGCAAGGATTTATTTATTTTTTTTACATATTATGTTTATTATGCTCTGTGGTCCCTCATAATAAGAAACATTAAATTCGCGTGAATGACTTCTCTGTGAAAGGAAAATTCTGGGAAGATCCTTGTGTTTAGGTCTAAGGCTCATCTCTTATCATCAGGATAGTCAAAAAGCTAAGGTTCGTGGGTCATTTACTTATTACCTGTTGGGTATATAGCATCATTATTTCCTGTACAGTGACTGATATCATTGAAATCAGCGTCTCTCTCTAATAGTAGTAAAAACCTAATTTGGCCAGTTTTATTGTAAATAGGGTTGAGCATTCCGATACTGCAAATATCGGGTATCGGCCGATATTGGCTGTATCGGAATTCCGATTCCGAGTACCGATATTTTCGTCATATCGGATACCGGAATCGGAATTGTCACTGTCACTGTCAGTGTCCGTCGGTCGGGTCTGTCAGGAGTCAGCGGCACTTACCCGGCAGAAGATCTCCGGCGGTCACATCCTGGACTGCTTAATGGCCGCCATCCTCTTCTCCCCGGCGGTCACATGCAGTTTCTCGCGATAACTGCAGTGACTGCTGGGTAATCGCGGCCGTAAAGCAGTCCGATGACGTCACCGCCGGAAAGCTGGTAAGCAGCTGTGCTGCGCCGGGATGTCAGGCTCTGCCTGTCATTCCGATGTAGCAGAGCTGGATCGTCGTGGGACTGTCGTTATGGACTGCGTCGGACAGGTGGTATACTGTTGGTTTGTTTTTTTTTATTTTTTACAGGAGATCGATGGCGTCGCAGGAATGAGAGAGTAATAAAAAAAATGAAAACTGTGTTGTCTCTTTTATTTCATTAAAAGACTTTTTTCTTGCTGTGCCTTTTTTTTACACATTTAAAAACTTTGGGATTAATAATGGATCGGTGTCTTATTGACCCTCTCCATTATTAACCGGGCTTATTGTCACCGTGCAATCAACGGTGACATTAACCCCTTATTACCCCGCTTGCCACCGCTACAGGGCAAGTGGGAAGAGCCGGGTAAAGTGCCACAATTGGCACATCTTTTGATGCGCCAAATGTGGGGCTGCTGTAGCCTGGTATTATCAGGCTGTTGAGGGCCAAAATCCATGGGCCTTGACAGTCTTTTAATACCAGGCCGCAGCAGTCTGCATTTTACTTGGCTGGTTAACAAAAATAGGGGGACCCCTACGCCGTTTTTTTTCGAGGGGATCCCCTATTTTTGTTAACCAGCCAAGCTAAGCAGACTGCTGTGGCCTGGTATTATCAGGCTTGCAAGGTCCATGGATATTGGATCCTTACCAGCCTGAAAAACCAGGCCTCAGCGGTCTGCTTCATCTGGCTGGTTAACAAAAATAGGGGGGACCCCACGCCAATTTTTTTCGAGGGGATCCCCTATTTTTGTTAATCAGCCAAGATCTGCAGACTGCTGTGGCCTGGTATTATCAGGCTGGCAAGGTCCATGGATCTTGGCTCCTTAACAGCCTGAAAATCCAGGCCTCAGCGGTCTGCTTATCTGGCTGGTTAACAAAAATAGGGGGGACCCCACGCCATTTTTTTTCGAAGGGAACCCCTATTTTTGTTAATCAGTTCCCCTTCAGTACGTCCACTGATGGTGTCCCTGGCTGAACCTGAAGTTGAAAGTGGAAAGCAATCAATTAAGCTTTCCACTTCCTCTCCTGTCAGCCAGGAGAGGAGCTCATTCATTTGGGGGTTTACTGTGAGGCTGCAGCATTAGCTGCGGTCCCTGCAGTAAACATTAACCCTTTCTGAAGGATTACACCGTGGGACCTGACTGTGCATCGGATTGGTAAGAATAATTTTGCTTTATTATTTTATTTTTATTACAGGAAATGGTTTTCGCAGGTAAATAAAATATGGTCAAAAACTGTGTGATTATTTCATTAAACTTCTTTTTTATTAAAGTGTGTGTGTTTGATTTTTCTTTCATACAATAGGATTAATAATTGATAGTTGTCTAATTGACAGCTCTCAATTATTAACCTGGCTTAAAGTGACCTTTCAATTGCAAGGTCATTTTAACCCCATATTAACCCATTCGCCACCGCTACAGGGCAATGGGAATAGACGGGCAAAGTGCCAGAAAGGGCAAATCTAATTAGAGATTTGCCCTTTCTGGGGTGTCTGGGGGCAGATGTTAAGTAGCCGGGGGGGGGCCAAAAAAAATGGTCCCTCTCTGGGCTATTATTATCTGCCCCCACTCACTGGCTTTGTCTGTCTGGTTGCGAAAATAGGGCGGGAGCCCACGCATTTTTTTTTCAGCAATTTTACACCTCATATATATATATACATGTCATTGAATTTGTGACACATTATATATATATATATTTATATTTATAGTTCATACACTTCTACATAGTATAATAGCCGCTAATTCAATTGCCGGCTTTTGTGAAAATGCAGAACCCGACATGAAATGACACTTGGTGTACATAGGGTTAACCATGTCTTTTCATGTAGTTTGATATCTGATTTGCACAAACAATTACATGAGTGGCTGTGTGCAAAATTTCACACCTGTAGGGGTTAATTAAAGGTGTAAATTCGTAGCAAAAAAGTCCGTTTTTTTTACAACGAATTTACACCTTTAATTAACCCCTACAGGTGTGAAATTTTGCACACATAGACTGATGTAATTGTTTGTGCAAATCAGATAGCAAAGGACATGAAAAGACATGGTTAACCCTATGTACACCAAGTGTCATTTCATGTCGGGTGCTTCTGTCTTTTCACTGAAGCCGGCTTTACCCGGCAATTGAATCAGAGGATATTTTACTATGTAGAAGTGTATAAACTATACATATATGTATATATATATGTCACAATGACATGTATATATATATATATATGTATTCTATGTGTGTATATTTAGTGTTTACAAGGAAAGAAAGAGGTTTTTTTAGTTGCGATATTTTGTTCCCATAGACTTACATGGGACTTCCGGTATCGGTATCGGGTATCGCCGATATTTTAGTGATATCGGCGATACCATTCCGATTCCGATACTTTTGGATATCGGAAAGTATCGCTCAACTCTAATTGTAAACCATTAGCTTAAGAGCAGGAAAAGCACAGATTCTCCATGGGCATGAACAATCCATAATATCTTGCAGCCGGTAGAATCTATTTGGCTTTTTTTTTTCTTTATTGCTTTGACCATGTTGATTAATATTTTTCTCTTTGGACGGTCAAACATTTATTTTTGGATTAGGGCAAAGATTTTTTTTTTTTAGCCATTTGTTCACATTTTTACAGCCCCACAAGGGTACTTTGAACAGTTGTAAAATACACTGCAATACTTTGGTACTGCTATTTATTGTCAATTTACTGATTTCTATGGTAATCCACTGACTCCCAGGGATCTCATCACCGGGCAGTGTTGAGAGAGAAAACACAACCCCTTAGCGATTGACAATGACCTCTCAGATAGTTCTATAGTTGGCCGCTCATGTTTTATTGATGGCCTATCATTTGGATAGGCCATCAATATGTGATTGTGTAGGTGTGACACCCGCTTCCCCTGCCAATCACATGTTACCAACGCCGGCCGAAGTTCCCAGATGTTGCCGGAACACAGGAATTTCTGTCAAAACTATAGTGGCGGGTGGCCCATAACTACAGATCCATCCTTATTCATTTCCTATAGAAATAACGGAGTTGCTCTGTTCTGACAATATCCAAGAACTTTGAGCGCTGGGTGTCACACCCCCACTATCAGATAGTAATGACCTATCCTGAGGATAAGCCATTAATAAAAAATAAATCAGTGACCAACCCCTTTAACGAGGATACGCATTAGGGCTCCCTGAACTGACCGTATTTTTGGTCGAGTGCTGCCCATGGAAATAATGGACAGTGCTTAGACCAATGTTATTCAGTGAGGTAGTGCACATGAGAAATTTTACATTGCAATACTGTAACATAGGAAACTGTAAGTGGTGTTGTAAATGATTAATAGCTGCTGTAAAAAAAAAATGGATTATCTAGTCTAAGGCTGCGTTCAC